>VZRW01008974.1:410333-444173 GCA_013398125.1 Aegotheles bennettii
CCATGTTTACAAATATGTAAAGGGTGAGGGTCAGGACGATGGAGCCAAGCTTTTTACAGTGATGACCAATGATAGGACAAGGGGCAATGGACGCAAACTGGAGCACAGGAGGTTCCATGTGAATATCAGGAGAAACTTTTTCACTGTGCAAGTGCCAGAGCACTGGAACAGGCTGCCCAGAGAGGTTGTGGAGTCTCCTTGGCTGGAGACATTCAAACCCCGCCTGGATGTGTTCCTGTGTGATGGACTCTAGGTGACCCTGCTCTGGCAGGGGGGTTGGACTGGATGAGCTTTCAAGGTCCCTTCCAACCCCTAGGATTCTGTGATTCTGTGAAATCAGGGCCCTGTGATTCCAGCCAGCCCGTGCCACCGGTGCCTGTGCAGCAGCAGGGTGATGGCTGACACCCGCCGTGCCCGCACCAACGCCCCGCGGTGCTGCAAGGCCCTCGCCCGGCACCAAGCACCGGGTGTCTCCCCTGCCCAGCGCTCGGCGGGAGGAGCTGTGCCTGGGGCTTGCCTGGCCCCCCCCTCAGTGCTGTGCCCGGGGGCAGCCGTGGCACTGCCAGCAGCACTGCGGGGCGCTCGGGGCTGTGCGGGCAGACACAGGAGCAGAGTTGTGGCCCAGCCAGGGTCTCACAAGCACCCCAGTGTGGTCCCTGCACCTTTCTGGGCACCAAAGCAGCCTTCTGGTGCACTCCAGCCACTGCCCTGTGCCTTTATATGCTCCCACGTTGGCCTTCATATGCCTTCCATAGCCCCACAGAGCACTCCTGTGCCTTTTGGTCCTGTCACCTCCCCAGGGACTTTTGGGATCTTTGGTGCAGGTACAGCCCTGGGGCCTCCAAAAACCTCTTGGGCCTTCCCAGTGGCCTCTGTGTGCCTTTCAGATTTGTCCAGGACCCTCCTTGCACTTTTCAGTGCACCCAGTGTGTTGGGAGCCCTGTGGAAGACAATGTTTGAGGAGTTAGTGATCTTGAACAGCCACGCTGGCTCTACAGGGCCCCATCCTTGGGGCTGGAGAAGCCCCTCTTTTATTAAGGTCATCTGTAACATGCAGTGCCTTTGGGAACTGCCACAGGTTGTGGCTCACCAGTGGACCTCACAGCAACCTCTGGCAAGGGTGCCTGAGATCCTCCAGGCAGGGCAGGCTCTGGCACAGGTTCCTGTACCTGATGCAGATTTATGGCAGGCATCCAGGCTTGTTCCTCCTCCTGGGGACACCATCCCCTTCCCACCCACACCAGGATGGTGGAAGGCACAGCTTGTCTGGGCAGTGTTGATGACAGCCCCCATCCTGCTTCCATGCCCAGCAGAAGCAGGGTCTTGTCAGCCTCAGAGAGTCAACAAGGGGGCTGTACTGATCTTCCATGTCTGTGAGGTTCTGGCCAAGTTCCTGAGCTGTTCCCACTGCAGAGGATGTGCAACTTTGAGGATAATTTCTTGAGATGTCCACAGAGCAGTAGAGATGCCACCACAGCCCAGGGCAGGGCACTCTCCACCTTCATCATGGCCAGTCTTAGACCTTTTCCAGCTCTTTTGGGGAATGTGATGCTGAAGGGTGAGCCTACCCAAGGCTGAAGAACATGGTGGGCCCGGGACAGACAGCTCTGTGCTGTGCCTGGGGACAAGTAGGTCAGGTCTGACAGTGATACACACTCAAAGGGTGCATCTCTCAGCAGCCCATGGCCCTAGTGCTGAGGCCCACTCGTAGAGTGTCAGCATCCACTCTCACTGTCCTTGAATCAGTGGTGGGGTCAAACTTGATTGCTTATGCAGAAGAACAACTGAGGGCTCCTGTCCACTTTCTTCCTCACCCTCCATTTGCCACTTCCAGTCACAGCCTCTATGATGTCTTTGGAGAGGAGGATGCACCTGGTGGTGACAGCCTCTCCTGGACACTGTGTGCCTCTTCCTCTGCTGGGGACACGCTATCCCTGTGGGGCTCTGTCAGGTTCTTCCTGATGGTCAAGGGAACGGGGAGGGGTTTTGATGGACTCAAGCTGGCTCCCAGCCCTCTGCTTGTCTCTGCCTCAGCGGAGCAGCCAGCAGCATGTGAGGTGGGGCAAAACGTGGGTCACATAGCCCCTGAAGCAGTGCAGGGCAGCTGTGGTCACACTGCATCGCCCAAGGGGAGCAGGAGGGTCCGTCAGCTGCCCCAGGGGTGACGCTGACATCTTGCCCCCACCGGGGTACAAGGCATCTTGCCCTGCCACCCGAGAGACACCGGTGTCCTGTTCCTCACAGGATGCACGGCCCAAGCCAGGATGCAGGGTCCAAGGCGACATGGGCAGGGGGCACCTGAGGGGATAAGCACAGACAGTCACGTGGTTCGTTAATGACTACCTAATGACCCTGAGGTGGCCATGATGGGGAGCTGGGCCTCCTGGACCTTGCTCTTTGCCCTGCCCCTCCTCCTGGATCCTTGCCCATTGGGACCAGCTGGGGCCAGTATAAAAGAGGTGTGGAGGAGTGGGAGGGATCCCGGAGACCTTGAGGCCATAAGGGAAACTGAGGCACACACACAGGTGAGGGTGAGGGATGTGTAGGGTGTCTGCAGGAGGGGACTGTGAGGAGCCCACACATCCAGTGGGGAGGGAGGTTGTGTAGGGGATCCAGGCGTTGGGACAGGGGGTGGATCTATAAAGGACCCAGGGGTCCATGGGGGTGTTCCACAGGGGACCCAGGCTTCTATGGGGGTGCAGAACTGTAGAAGACCCAGGAGTACATGGGGTCTTCTATAGGGGATGCAGGCATCCGGGTGGGATCCGCAGATGTCCCAGGTGTCTGGAGGAGGACGGGGTCCCTGTGCATTTAGAGGAGATTTGTAAGGGACTCGGGTGTCTGGGAGGGGGAATTTGCAGAGGAATCCAGCATCCAGGGTGTGGTTTCCAGTCAGATGGCCCTGACCCCACTTTCCACAGGTGCCCATGGCGGGCTGGGCGCTATGCATGGCCCTGGTGCTGGCAGCACTGACAGGGGCGGTGGGCGAGAGCCGCTATGACAAGTTCCTGCGGCAGCACGTGGACTACCCCCAGACACCCGTGCTCGCTCAGCACCGCTACTGTGAGACCATGCTGGCCCGCCGGAAGGTGACACTGCCCGGGCGGCCCTGCAAGCCTTCCAACACCTTTGTGCACGCACCCGCCGAGGAGCTGGTGGCTGCCTGCAGCCAGGTGCCCGACACAGCGGGGTTCCGCAGCACCCCGCAAGCCTTGAGCCTCACCGCCTGCCGTGTGCACGGGGGGAACACCCGCCCCCCCTGCAGCTACCGGGCCCGGCAGCTCCAGCACCACGTGCGTGTCGCCTGCCTCAACGGGCTGCCCGTGCACCTCGCTGGCACCTATGCACCCTCCAAGTGAGGCTGGACATTGGGGGGGCTGCGGGTGGGGACGTGGATTCTCCCCGTTAGGGCCTGCAATAAAGGAAGTGCCACAGGCCTGGGCTCCAGCATCAGCTTCTGGGGGGGACCCTGCGATCCTACCCCTCTCTGGGTTTTCCTGACCTGCTGGGTGTCCCAGAGTGCCTCAGAGTGCCTCCGACCTCTCCTGTGCCCCATAGACTCCCCCCATGTTCCCTGACCCCCCCCCTCTTCTCAGGTGCTGCAGAGCTGCCCTGGGTGCCCCATAGCCCCCCACAGGGTCCTTCTGATCCCCTGATGCACACCCAACTCTCTCCCCCTGGTTTCCTGACCCTTTGCATGCCAGATTGCTTTCCCAGATGCACCACAGCTCCCACAGGGTCTCCCAACCTCCCACATGCTTCACAACCCCCTGGGAACCTCCAACTTCCCCCATGCCTGCCCCATAAACCCTCATGTGCCCCACATTTCCCTCTCCCACATGTCTCTGACCCCATCTGGGGCCTCTCTGCGGCTGAGGCCGCTCTGGGGCCCCCTTGGCACTCCCATGGAGCCAGGGACTGGCTGTGGCCACACACAGCCCTGAAACAGCACCCCACGCACACTGAACACAAAAAACCCACAACGTGTGTGCTTGGGCAAACACACAACGCAGGGAGAACATGCACCGTGCACACAACACACAACCACACAGCACAACCTGCAACACACACCATGCACACAGCACACACACAACATACACACCTGTAACACACACCATGCACACAGTGCACACACAACACACACACCTGTAACACACACCGTGCACACAGCACACACACAACACACAGACCTGTAACACACACCATGCACACAGTGCACACACAACACACACACCTGTAACACACACCATATACACAGCACACACACAACACACAGACCTGTAACACACACCATGCACACAGTGCACACACAACACACACACCTGTAACACACACCTTACACATAGCACACACACAACACACAGACCTGTAACACAAACCACGCACACAACACACACACAGCCACACACACCTGCAACACACACCTTACACACAGCACACACACAACACACAGACCTGTAACACACACCATGCACACAGTGCACACACAACACACACACCTGTAACACACACCTTACACATAGCACACACACAACACACAGACCTGTAACACAAACCACGCACACAACACACACACAGCCACACACACCTGCAACACACACCTTACACACAGCACACACACAACACACAGACCTGTAACACACACCATGCACACAGTGCACACACAACACACACACCTGTAACACACACCTTACACATAGCACACACACAACACACAGACCTGTAACACAAACCACGCACACAACACACACACAGCCACACACACCTGCAACACACACCTTACACACAGCACACACACAACACACAGACCTGTAACACACACCATGCACACAGTGCACACACAACACACACACCTGTAACACACACCTTACACATAGCACACACACAACACACAGACCTGTAACACAAACCACGCACACAACACACACACAGCCACACACACCTGCAACACACACCTTACACACAGCACACACACAACACACAGACCTGTAACACACACCATACACACAGCACACACACAACACACAGACCTGTAACACAAACCATACACACAGCACACACACAACACACAGACCTGTAACACAAACCACGCACACAACACACACACAGCCACACACACCTGCAACACACACCTTACACACAGCACACACACAACACACCTGTAACACACACCATATACACAGCACACACACAACACACAGACCTGTAACACACACCATACACACAGCACACACACAACCACACACCTGTAACATACACCATACACACAGCACACACACAACCACACACCTGTAACATACACCATACACACAGCACACACACAACCACACACCTGTAACATACACCATACACACAGCACACACACAACCACACACCTGTAACATACACCATACACACAGCACACACACAACCACACACCTGTAACATACACCATACACACAGCACACACACAACCACACACCTGTAACATACACCATACACACAGCACACACACAACCACACACCTGTAACATACACCATACACACAGCACACACACAACCACACACCTGTAACATACACCATACACACAGCACACACACAACCACACACCTGTAACATACACCATACACACAGCACACACACAACCACACACCTGTAACATACACCATACACACAGCACACACACAACCACACACCTGTAACATACACCATACACACAGCACACACACAACCACACACCTGTAACATACACCATACACACAGCACACACACAACCACACACCTGTAACATACACCATACACACAGCACACACACAACCACACACCTGTAACATACACCATACACACAGCACACACACAACCACACACCTGTAACATACACCATACACACAGCACACACACAACCACACACCTGTAACATACACCATACACACAGCACACACACAACCACACACCTGTAACATACACCATACACACAGCACACACACAACCACACACCTGTAACATACACCATACACACAGCACACACACAACCACACACCTGTAACATACACCATACACACAGCACACACACAACCACACACCTGTAACATACACCATACACACAGCACACACACAACCACACACCTGTAACATACACCATACACACAGCACACACACAACCACACACCTGTAACATACACCATACACACAGCACACACACAACCACACACCTGTAACATACACCATACACACAGCACACACACAACCACACACCTGTAACATACACCATACACACAGCACACACACAACCACACACCTGTAACATACACCATACACACAGCACACACACAACCACACACCTGTAACATACACCATACACACAGCACACACACAACCACACACCTGTAACATACACCATACACACAGCACACACACAACCACACACCTGTAACATACACCATACACACAGCACACACACAACCACACACCTGTAACATACACCATACACACAGCACACACACAACCACACACCTGTAACATACACCATACACACAGCACACACACAACCACACACCTGTAACACACACCATGCACACAGCGCACACACAACCACATAGAACAACCTGCAACACAAATCATGCGCACAGCAGGCACACAATGCACAACACTACTCACAACACATATACTACATGCACATGCATACACAAGTATTTTCTGGGGTTTGGATGGGATTTCAGGTGTTTCAGCTTGTGTTCATCACCTCTTGTCCTGTCACTGGGCACCACCAAGATGACCATGGGTTCCTTGTCTTCATTCCTCCCCATCAGTACTTACCACTACACTGATAAGCTCCCCCTGCCTGAGCCTTGTCCAGGCTGAGCAGTCCCAGCTCTCTCAGCCTCTCCTCTCATCAGAGAGATTCCAGTCCCTCAGCAGCAGCAGCCCTTTTGCTGGACTCTCTCCAGTATGTCCATGTCTCTCTTGTACTGGCGAATCCACCACTGGATACAGAATTCCAGGTGTGTCTCAGTGGTGCTGAGCAGAGGAGCAGGATCACCTCCTGTGGCCTGCTGGCAACACTCTGCCTAATGCAGGCCAGCACACTGGTGGTCCTTTTTGCTCTGGTCCTATTGACCAGGGAGCCCTGAGGACTCCGATGAGTTGCTGGCATCCAGGTGCTGTGCTGCTGCAAAAATGCAGCCCAAATGCACTCAGAAACTGCAGCTGAGGAGGACAAGAAGTGCAGCAAGTGGTCTTCCTGATCCTTTTCAAGTGCTCCCTGTCCAAGATGTCTCTTCTTCATGTCCTTTGAGTAACTCAGGTGGTCCTTTTTCAGGAATCCAGCAGAAAGGCACTTGAAGTGCCCTCCATGGACTGGTGAGCTCCAACTCTAAGCCCTGTCCCAGTGAGGAGGGCCCTGCTCCCTGTTCACAGGAAAGGAGTGAATGTCTGCTAGGAAAGGGGGGACTACTGCCCATGGTGTGCTGCAGACAGCACCGGCAATGGAGAGTAAGCCAGCAAAGTCCTCGGACTCAACTGAGGCATTCAACCGAGGCTCAGGTGTCACTTTCCTCACAAAGATACACAGCAAAAACCCTGATACACTTCTCCAGTTCACGCATTGGCCTAGGACCCAAAAGCCTAGGACTGTTTAAGCTGGAGAAGAAGCATGAGCTACCACAGGGGAAGGTATCAGGAAAGCACGGAGCTAAGAGTTTCTGTTTATATGAGAGCAAGAAGCCACCCACCAAATTTCAAAATAATATAGCTGAAAATGCTACAAGACTATTGTTGGCCTCTGGTCTGCTGGGCATGCTGCTGCAGGGTACCAGGACCAACACCAGAACCAGTCTCAAGTGCCCAAACGCAAGGGAAAGCATTTTGATCAGGTTATCATCTCTCACTCTGCAGGCCCTGTGGCAATACCTGTATCAGAGTTTGTCACTAAACTGAAACTCAGCATGCAAAAAGGATCCAACTTTGTTTTATGTGAGTTGGTTGGATGTTTGGCTACTTCTTGAGTCCCACTGAGTACCCAGCCCAAGCCTTGCAAGCCATTTGCCCCACATAAAATCTCCCAGTTGCCAGTACAGCTTGGATCTGTCATGGTCAGGCCCTGCCTCCTTCAGTGCTGTCCTGCAGAGCTGCCTCCAACTTATTCCCTATATCCATGCTTGGAAACTGAGTCATCATCACTTCATCTTATCTCTGAAAAACATGCTGGGCACCTTCAGGCAGGTTCTCCAGCTGTTTCATCACTCTGCTGTCCCATGTGAGACCACATGCATCAAGCCAGGGCCAGATATCCCAGGGTGATGTGTCCAGAATGGTCCACAGGACAGTGGTTCCCAAGCCAGAATGCTCCTGCCACCTATGTCAGAGGCAAGTGAACCCAAGAGTCAGACACAAGAAAGCCAGTGTATAAAAAAATCCCTGACGGCTGCAGTTGGAGCCATCCCACATTCTTTCAGCAGGCAGGGACATGCACGGCCTGCTCCCTAAGGGGATCAGGGGAAATTCATTGCAAATGGGTGCCCAGCCAAGGAACCATCCCCTCCCATCAGCAGCAACCATCGCCAAACAGATTAAAAAAAATAAATAAAAAATCCAGGTGAGAAGCCTGGAAAAGATTCCAGAAAGTGTATGAAGTGTCAAAAAACATTGGGGAATTAAAATTCCCCCAAGAGAGCAGGCTGGATCTGGAGGTGAATCAAGGCTGGAGGAAAGCACTCATGAATTTGTCCCCATTTTGAGCCAGGAGGTGGGGAGCTCAGCTAGTGACATCCTGTCCCAGCTAAGCTGATGCTGGGCTCTTGCCGTGTGTCCCAAACCTACCCTTTTCTCCAAGGGCTACAGAACTGGTGCCAGGAACAGGGCAGCTCTTCTCTGCCTCGTGTTGGGGTGGAAGAGTAAAAGCAGCTCACAATCTTTTGAAAAATCAGGTTTTTTGAGCAGCAGCATGACCTCTCTGCCAAGCTGAGTAGCTGCTGTATGTCTGGATGGAGGGAAAGGGGCTGGAGGGAGCCAGGCCAGCTTCTTCCTCTTCCACTGTGCTGGTTTTGCATCGCATCTGTTGAAGGAATATGTTTGCAGTGTGCCTACCCCTGTGCATTTCTATTTCTATTTCAAACACCAGCAGCAATAAGACCCTCCCAGACCACGTCCAGGTCATCTCTCGATAAAGGGGTTAAAGAATGCTAGACGATACAGACAGGTGAATTACCAGGTAAAGGGAAGGAGCTGGAGGGATGGGGAAAGCCAAGCAACCTGGCCCTGACTTCCCCTGCAAGGCCTCGGAGGTGAATTGGGGATTTTCCATTTCATTAACTTTACAAGGGGTAATTCCCAGCACGTAGCATCATCCTCATGAACAGACCCATCCTGGGCGCTCTCTCACCCTTTCACAATCAACAGCCTGCACGTCTGATAGGAAAGTCATAGAGTAGTATCTAACAAAGGTAAGAGGCAGCTGATACTGAATTGCCTGCAGTGGAAAAGCCAGCTGATACACAGAAACAAGCAGCAATTTTTGGTTTTAAAGTGAGAAACAAAATGGATGCCGAAATCCGAGAATATGAAAGGCCCCTCCTGGTTCTCTCTGGCAAAGGAGCATTATGTGAATTGCTCTTGCTCCCCAGGAGAAGCAGCCAACCGTTCTTCCCACACTGGAGAGCAGTGGTGTTCCCGGGCAAAAAGGCTCTGATGCTGTAGGGGTAGATGGCAATCAAAAGGCTGTCCCACAGGCGCAGAAATCAACTCAAGCACATTGGGTTCATTAGAAACATGCACACACACAGGCAGGAGTTTATTAGGCCACAGACTTAAAAAAAATCTCCCCCAATAGGAGTAGGTTCCCAGTTTTGCCTGCTCACAAACTAACAGTGCTGAGGGTACTAACCGTGTCTTGTGCACTCTGATCACAGTGCAGGGCTGGAGCTGGACATGCAGTCGCAGCTGAGATTCAAGCCTCTCACATTGAAAGGGGCTGTGTACGGGGGAGCCCTCAGCTGCCTCCGAGACACAGCCAAGGTCAGAGCAGCTGCAGCAGTTTTAATGTGTGTGAGAGGGAGGCCGGCTCAGCAGATGCTAAGTACTGGCAGCACAGCCAGTCCTCCAGTTCAATGCTCCGCTCCGTGTCCACAGCCCTCTCTGCAAACTTCATCATGAGCAGGGCACGCTTCATGTCCACCCAGTTCTGAAGCACACGGCGGAGGGCTTCCTCATGGCTGAGGGGCTGCTCAGTGAGGTCCTTCCGGGGCCCCCAAAGCAGACACTGCAGCATCCGCTTGGCCTCGGTGATCCGCACACGCTTGATAGGATCCGCTTCCAGTAGCAGGTGGGCCAGCTGCTGGAGCCCCCGGGAGTAGATGGACAGGCTGGGCAGAGCAGGGAGGTCCTCAGGGCTGTACTCCTGCTCTTTGAGGTGTACCTTCTCCTCAAAGGGGTTGGGCTGGTGCAGCAGCTCATAGATGAGAATACCAGTCTGAAACTCATCAAACTTCTTGTACTGAGAAGCCGACACAATCTCCGGGGCCAGCCGGGCCTGACTCTTCTTCAGTTTGGAGTCTCCAGTTCCTGGCTTCTGTTTGGCTTTCAAAAAATTGCTGATGATGAGGCGGGGTAAGTGTTTGTCATCTTTGGCTTTCACACAGCTCATGGGGGGCTTGCAGGGGACAAGCAGGAGGTTCTCCAGGCACAGGTCGCGATGAATGATGCCATGCTCCTTGAGATGCTCCAGGCCATTGCAGAGCTGGAGGAGCAAGAAGCAAACACGACGTTCATACAGCTCGGGCTTGGCTTGGTGCAACATCACTGAGTCCCTCACAAAGTCGGCAGTGGTCTGGCTCGGCACCTCCCGGGTAATGACCACCACACAGTCGTGCTCGTTGGCAGTGTGGGAGGGGTGGAGGCCATCCCCAGGCATGCTTTTCCCCACATCTGAGGCCAGCAGCATGCTGGAGGGGACAGAGGCCACAAAATGCCCACAGTCCTGCTGGATGTTGAAATGGACTGGCACTGCAGGGCTGCAGTATGAAGCAGCCACCTTGGACTCCTGAGTTTTACAAATCTGTGAGAAGAGACCAAAAGAAAAGTCTGATGAGACAGATACAGGGCAGAGACCAGAAGTTCAGAGGTGGATTCCTAAGCTAAGACTTGCAGGTGCTAAGGAAGACATCAGCAGAAGAAGGGTGTGCACTGGTCCCTTTAGTACTTTAAAGTATCTCTTGGCTCAGGATCTTTCTTGCCCTGCAACACCCCAACCTTATCAACCAGATGTCTGGGTTGCATTTCTGGGCATGTTTTCTTTGCCAGGCAATGCTCAGTATTTGCAGGAAAGGAGGAAGGTAGTCCTCCCGTGAGTAACTTCTGCAGATTTTGTTTCATTGCTGACAGAAGCAATGTAGCTTTTACGTCACAGGTGTCATCGAGATTCCCCTCTGCAGACATTTTGCAGAGAGAAAAGCAAAGCCTGTGGCAGAAGATGTGCCACCTCCATCTCTGAAGATGGTTAACACTCGCCTGGATGAGGCCCCACATGACGTGACGTGGCTTCAAGGGTAGCCTTGTTTGGAGTGAGTGGTGGACAGAGACCTCTAGCACTTTCTTCCCACCTAACCCTTCTCTGGTCCTAAGCCCTGGAGCCACTTTCATGTCCTCAGCCACTCCACTTCCTTGTGCCAGTGACTAGTCTCAAACCCCTGACCAATGGCTGAGGGAAACCAGCAACAAGCTGGACTCAACAGCACAGGGAAAAAACACCAGAGAGAAAGTGGGAGCTGACAACAAGCTTAGAAATAAGTGGGAGTACAGCAAACTTGATGGAAAAAATAATTTTATAATCTAGATTCTCTTAAACCCACATGACTTTTATCTTCATTTTGTTCTGTATTTTAGCTTTATGACTGCATTAAAGACTGAACAAACTCAAACCCAGCTTTATTATAGGAGTATCCATTAGCTTATGGGGCCTTCTGGCATTTCTATTATATACTTTTTTTTCCCTTGTATTTACGATGTATTTATATCTCACCCACAGGAATCAGCAACAGGCTGAAACTCAGCATAAAAGGTTTCAAACCCTGGAGCATGCCACTGCCAGTCACAGCATGCGTGCAAAATCAGACAAGAAATCAATTTTGCCTCAGAGTTAAAATAAATGCAGGAATAGAGAGGAGATGGAGAAATGGGCTGCTTTTGTGTTCCCCTAGCAAGACTATGAATTTAAGCATTTGCAGGTAACTCACTCAGATGAGACGATACTGTGGAGATGGGGCATTTCAAATCCCTATTGTCCTATCTTTTCTAAACAAAAATACCCTGCCATAGCTGCATGCTTATTTTGTGGAAAGACAAGCTTTGGAGAGCTAGGCACGCTGCAGATTAATATAGCAGGGTGCAGGAAGATGCAGAAGGTCCCCAAAGATGGAGGAGGCCTTCCAGTCCTCTGCCGAACAAACCTGCTTGTTTCTCCTCACACAGGGAAGATGTGTAAGACTTAGCAAGAGGGGAGGAACCCTTGCGAAAGAGGAGTCTCTGGAAGAATAAATGCAACCAAATGAAGACAGGCAGATCTTCCCTTGCCAGCCATTCTTTGTGACTTTGGCTGCACCAGAGGCATCCTCTGTGCAGCAGGCTCCAAGTAGGAGCCTGGGACTGGCTTAGTCACGCATCTTTAAGCAGAGAAAGAAGCCAAGGCATGGAGCACATCTTGGCTTAATTCCTTTAAAGCCATTCCGTGTAACCCTGGCTCCTTCTAACCGTTTTATACGTAGTCATTGCTGTCTGTGCACAGACCAGTCTGGCTCCTGTTCCTCAGAAGGATCCTTGTCTTAAATCAGATCCTCTGCTCGCTTTGAGCTCTCCAAGTCTAATTTTAACTACATGTCTGTGATCTCTTTCATGTCAGAAAATCTGTACTAGGAGCCAGGAGAGGCAGCCAGGAATCAGCCAGTTGTAAAGTTTCACAATTACTCCCTACATAGGCTACCAAAAGGAAGGTGGCACACAGGAACATTGCAGGTATACGCATGCATAAACACACATGCAACTTCACTTTATGCTGGTGCAAAGTACAGCCCGGCTAGAGTGATTTGGCTTTGTTACGGCACTCTGCAGCATACCAAGGGCACAAAGTAAGCCCACATCACATGCAGGGACACAAGTGCAGTCCCATTAAGAGATTGCAATGTGCTGTTTTTGCCTTGGCAAGAATTCCTGCACTACAGCCATAGAGCTGAGCCTCTGAACCCCACCTAACACAGTAGGCAAGAGCAAAGGTGTGTGCGTGCTCATGGGACTGCAGATTGAAAAGGAGCACACCAGTTCACCACGCAGTTCTCAGCTCTCAGGAGGAAAGTTGTGATGGATTTTTGGGTATAACACAAGAGAAGCTGCAACTTCAAGTGCTGGACTAGAGGTATTGGTGCAAGATCTCATCTAACTCCATTCTGGTTATTTACAGCCGCCCTGTTGGGTTGAATGCACTTCCTTTAGGATATGAACTGGCTTTAAAGCTATCACGTAACTAGAACATCCCCACGGGCTTCATAATGGTGGAAACTATTCAGCAGGGGTTTTTTTTTTCCCTTTCCTGTGCTTAATGCATCTCTGACAGAGCTTTTTTTGGGAGTCACTTTAGATTTTGAAAACAATCTGAAGAGTAAGCAGCAATGAGATGCCCGTAGGGTTAAGTCAGAACAGAAATTAAAGGCTCTGTATTCAAATAGTAACATGGGTCAAGAACCCATAATTCATAGGATGTCCATGGAACAGGTTGGATAATCTTACTTATTCAGGTTTAAAAGAGCTGAACTACTACTCCACCTCAAGTTTCCATTTCAAACATGGATTCTGTAGAGTTACAGGAAAATATTTCAGACCCGACCTTGCACAGCATGTGTGGGTCAGCCTCACATTGTTTAATTGAGATGTGCAATATCTTAACGCCTCTAGTTTCAAGATCATAGAACAATTCACATGGTTTCTGGGTCAGACATTCCACTTAAAAGGCAGGCAGAGGCAAAAATACTGTCTTTTGAACAGCCTTTCATCAGCTTGTGTCATCAGAGGCGAATGCCTCTGAGTTTACAACACAGTTTCTCAAAGAGAAACCGGTTGAGTTTCAGACCCTGCTAGTCTGCAGCAAAAAGCATCTGACTGGCATTTGTTACAATGAAAACTACTCCAAATTAACCTTTGCACGTGGTAGGGTAAAGGAGCAATTTTATGAAGGGTTTTGCTTGCCAAACTTCACCTGTGAGAAAGACAAGCTGAGAAAACAGGCTGTTGTGTGCTGATGTTGCTTCTCAAAGGCATACCACTAAGTCTGCTTCAGATCCATATACCAGAAAGGAGAAAAAAGAAGCTTGACATTTCAGTCCCAGCTCAAGTATGGGCCCCCACACAGCCTCTAGCTCTGCAGCTCTTTGCCTCATCCTCCCAGCTGGAAGCTGGAGATAAGCCTGGATACCTCCTGGGTGCGGGCTTACCTTCACAGCATAGGTGGTAGAAGGGTCCTTGGAGCAGGTGGCACAGTAATATATCGCATCCCCCGAGTCGCAACAGGGCTTGTTGCAGGCCAGCTTGAAGAGCGACCAGTTGTTCTCGCTGAAGTGCAGCTCGTTCTTCTGCTCCCTCATGAAGCAGTCCTCGCATTTGGCAACCAGGCGGCGCAAGGACTCTGCGTAGAGGGCCCCCAGCTTGGCGTACACCCCCTCCTTGCTGTCGATGTTGCTCAGAAGGTTGTGGAGCTGGAGGCTGGAGCCTGACGACACCTGGCTGGACACACTGAGCTGCGAGGAGGAAAGGGACTGGAGGTTTCTGCTGGGGACACAAGACCCTGTGCTCTTACCAGTGGCTGAACCCCAGTAGCCGTTTCCTTTGGAGCCCTTCTCCAGGGACTCGGAGGAGGAGAAGGCACCGGGGCGGCCCCCCAGGCCGGCTGGGTGGACGAAGGGAGGCTCCTCTCGGAGGCAGACATTGCTCTCGGAGTGGCTGACATTCAGCCTGGGGCTGGCAGTAGCGGCTGCTCTGCCTGACGACACCTGTCCCCCAAAAAAGCCATCTGGGGAGGACACCGTTCTGCTCACTGTCTTCTTCTGGGGCAGAGGGGGTGGGCAGCTGGAATCAGAGGAGGGACCATCCTCAGCAGAGGCAGAAAGGAAAGGGACGGGAGGAAACACTTGGCTCTCAGCTGGAGGAGGCGAATGATTCGGCTCAGACGAGCGCCCTAGGAGACAGGGACACACGAGAAGATGCCATGAGTGGCCCTTGCAGGCTGGGAGCTCAGGTTCCTCTCCATGTCCCAGCCACCCTACAGGCTACCTCTCCCAGGGTTCTGACTGGGAACAAAGCAGCAAGCTCAGTTACATCTGAACTCAGCGTACAGCCCTCTATTCATGACTGCAAAGCTTCACTGAGGGGTTTAGGGATGTAATCCAGTTTAATACAGGTTTGCAAAGCAGGCTGCAACCAGGCATCTAGAGAAATGCCCCCTCTGCTGAAACCACTCCCCTATGAACTGCACACACAGTAGTAAAAAGCTAGTAGAAGGTAAATATTTAAGCTGTGATGTTATCCACAGGGAGGCAAGAGCAAAGCACTTGGGATACGAGGACAATCACTTAAACACAGCCTGTTTCACCTGGGAGCTGCCACCCAGTGCTTCAGCAGCACAGCATGATAAGGAGATAGTGACTCACGCCACACAGCTCCAACTCTGACTGTACCCAAGTGGCCCACAAAGCGTACTGAACCTGTCTCTGCCTCATGCTGGGCAAGGGTCACTGGGCAAGGCCTGGAATTTCAGCAGTTTCCACACTCCAGAGAAAATCTGGCCTCTTCTAGCTGCCTGTCCCCCAGCTTATTGCCAGAGGGCAGCCTGGCCCCACTACATACCACTAAACCCCCAGCAGCTTCACATGCCATCTGCACATGGATAGGGTTGGGATGGCTGGCTTGTTTCAGGCAGCTGTAGCAGCTGTTTTCCTACCCTGGCCAGAGTGGAGACACGTAATACAGTTGCAGGTCATGGAAAAGGGGGAGAGAATAAAAAAAGGAGGAAAAAAAGGTGATTTGACAGTGAAATAAAGAGCAATAATTTCAGGCCATGGAGACAGAACAAACGAGGAGTGGTGGAGGTGTCTGCAGGGGAAATGAAAAGAAGAGACATAATTATTTCAGAAAATTTTCTACTCCACTTGAATGACAGCCAGGAATCTTGATAAACTTGAGTTCTGCTATCGCTTTGCATGCAAGTGTAGACCTTGAAAGGTGCATGGTGGGGTTTTGCTCCAAGCAAGCTCAGCAGATAGCAGGATCTATTGCTTTCTTTGAACCCAGCTTCCAAAGCTGCAGAGTGGTGGCAAGCCATCCCTCCTCCTCAAAAGGCTGCCACTGAGGGTTCAGCTGCCAGCAAGCACTTCCTCTAGAGTGGCTTGCATGCTTGCTCCACAGCAACACTCTGGGGCAGTTTCATGTCAGCCCGAAGCAGGCGCTTGTCTCCATCACAACCCTAGTGACTCACCAGCTCTCGTGCACCACCTCCAAGTGGCTCAAATCCCTGAGCTCCCAGCCTGTCCTGGCATGTCACATGCAGGCTCAAAGCCATACCAGCTGTCTCAGAACTACAATCCCTGTTAGCTGCTCACCACCTGAGGCTGCATGAGGTGAGGGCAGGACCCCTAGTTCTCAGCTACCAGAGTGGATGCTGGCATGTTCTGTCACTCCCCACCAGAGTTTGGTAGCCTGACATCAGTTTTCATTTGTCCCCTCCATTGCCAAGGCTGCCTGTACGCTCCTGCTGCAATATGCTCCATCCCAAGTATCAGTGTTGAGAGACACCCCAGGAATGGGCAGCACCGATTTTGGTTTCTGCAGAAGATGAGCTTACCATGCAAGGTAGTTTGGGCAACCTATTTCTGACAACATGCTCAGAAATAGCTCTGTAGGAAATGTTGTGAATCAACACATGTCTCTTTTGCCTAGGTTCCTGGGTGCCAAGCTGTCTGGCTCCTGTTGGGTCCTCACCCCAGGTGCCGGCCTGTATTGCACACCCAGTCACCGAGCAATTGACTTCTCTCCAGTTTCAACAGCTCTGCAGCTGCACAGTTAACCATGGAGCCCATTGCTCAACAGAGGTGCATGCCCATGCTTTAATAAAAACTCAGACATCTGCATCAAACCCCGTTGAATCCACAGGAAAGATCTTCTCTGTTGCAACCCTGTCAAAAGTCACAGGCAGGAATTGTTCAGCATGACAACTCTTGCCACTTTTAGTCCAAGGGGCTTTGACAGAGGATACAGCAAAGAGAAATTCTTTGGCATGCATCCCAAGAGCAACTCAACAAAGGTATCTCTGCCAGGACACGCAGCTGAATCCCCGTTTTGAGAGGTAAGACTTACTTGACAGTCTTATGGAACAAACATTGGTGTTGGAAGCTTTGGCAACCGGTCCACACACCTAGCCCACAAATGCCAAACTGCTCTTACCTTATTTTTATGTGCTGCTGGGCTCTGCCCCAAGTACAGGGTAACAAACGAAACCCTTTCACAACTTTCCTTACAGTGCTCTGCACCTTCAGCATAGAGCCCTCCTGCACGTCAGGAGTTTAAAAGCTCCCCCCCACTTCATTTTTCAACATTTGACAGCACAGCCAATTAATTTGAGCTCACCTCACTCAGCGATTGACTGTATAGCTTCTTGCTTGCATCAGCAAGAAAAATTGCATTCGGGTTATTCATTTAACAACTTGGCTTTCCTGACATGAGTTGAAACAGTTGCTTCTGTTAGTGGAAGCAGAGAAATCCTCTTGTCCCATGTCATATTTGACAGCAAATTGCTTCTGTGCCCAGCAAACAAAGATCCAACATACACGCGTTTTTCTTCCCCCTGTACAATTTCCTGGCATGGTCTTACTCTGAGACTCCAAGTTAGTTGCGGAAAAATGGAGTTTCCAGAGCTTTGGCTCTTAATTTTATTGCTGCACATTGTTGCTCTTGGAAAGACAGAACTTCCACTACACGAAGGTTGCTTTTGCAAAGGAAATACTTTCTGAGCTGCTGAACATGTTAGTGCATGTCTAAGTTACGCACTGATGAAAAAAGTGCTTACTATGATGACTTCATAGTAAGTGTTTTTTAATCTCAGTTAAACGAGTGCAGGCAGATTTTTTCCCCTTCAAGAAATAACTGAGAACACAATGAGAGGGAGAGATCACCTCTAGCACAAGACTCCTTCTGGTACTCCTCAAATCTCTGGAGGGCTTTCTACTGTAGGGCTCCTTGTGACCTCATGCAATGTATGAAGCACAAGCATGATAAGGACAATCACTTTCAGATGGAGGTTTTATCCAGAGAAGAGGAGAACTACAGGATGAATTATTTTGACACTTGCCAAATGAAAGAGGAAAAAGCCCATGATGCTGACCTGAATCTGCCATGTTCATGTTAACTGCATCAAGAGGCAGAAGGGTAGGAGAAGTGGCAAGATGAAGGGTTGCTGGGGGAACTATGTGATAGGACCCTTATGATCCCTGCTCTGAAGATGCTGCCCCAGCAGTGGGCCTCAGGATGGAGGCAACTCTTTCCTCAGGTCTGACGCTACCTTTCCCACACCCAGAGGTCACTTACTGCCATCACTGCCGGTCTGTGTGTCCGAGTCGAGGCTGTCGGTGGAGCCAGCAGTGAAGCTGACATGGGCGCTCCTGAAAGGTGGGCTGAGGCTCTCAGCAGAGCTGTTGCTGACCCTCTCCAAGTCAGCGTTATTCGGGTTCATTTTCAGAGTGTGCCTAGGGAGAGTGAAAGAGAAAAGTCAGGAGACAGATGGCAGAAGATACCCTGCACGCACTTGTGTATGGAGACTCAAGACGAAAGCAGACTTAGCTCGGGCCCTGCCCATCCATACAGACACTGTGCAGCCTTTTACCAAGCCGTAGCACCTCATTCCTGCGCACTTTTCTTCTTTCTCTGGCACCTGGCAATCGCATCCCACTGACACTGAGCAGATTATAAGCTTACAGCCCCAATGCCAGCTCCCCCCATGACAAACCAGCTGTGCTTGAGCAGAGAGAGAAGCATCCAGCCCCAGTCTGCACTTCCTTTGCCTAGAACATGTCCTGGACCACATTCCACCTTGGCCACCTTCACTGGGAAGTGGGGACCCACCAGTGTTTGTAGAGTTCTCAAGGGAAGGGAGACACATCACTCCTCCCATTATAAAAAAGGGCAGGTAGAGGCTGCGTGTCAGAACCCAATTCCTTCATGGTGGAGGCATAAGTGGAAGAAGGGCCCATCCTCAGTGCATCACAACTGACACCTTCCAAAAGAAGAAGCGCCTCTGCAGAAAACAAGTGTCTGCCAAACGCAGGACCTACAATGCAGCTTTTAATGTAAGACCTAGAGTTTTCCATGCAGCTTCCATCTAAAAAAAACTAAATAAATAAACCATAAATTGGGCTTATAACCTGCCAGGTCACAGTTTAAGTGATCAGTTGCAGGCAAGCAGGGCTTTTCACTAAGATAAAGAATTTCCCCTGCATTTTCTTCATTTTTCCCTCCTTGTGAAACAACAGAAACTTTTGAAATCAGACAGCACATCAGAGCACAAACACGCCTAGCTTTGGTACAATTCAGACTCTGTTGGCCAGCAAACGAAGGTTATCAGTCTGCATTTTTAAAATAAAACTGCTAATCTGCTGATAAAATTCAACACGTTGTTGATTAAGAATATAAAAAGGTTAGTGGCAGACTTGTAGAAAAGAAAAAGGACTTCCACCAGCTATCTTGCTGGAAGGTATCCGGCATTTCCTAATCAGACGGCTGAATGGCTGCTGAGAAAGACAAACAAAAGACGTACATGACCGTTTTCTTGTGGCACCCAGTTCATGCGCGTAGGATCCCTCCTCTTCCAAAACCCCCAAGCACAGCAGATGCCACGAGTGATCTTTATTTGAAGATTGAGAAATGTTTCGTTCCCCATCCAGACAAAGCACTTACTCTCGTGTCCACACCACCACATGGAGAGCAGCGTGTATGAGAAGCCCGGAAGAAACTTCTGCCAGACTTCCTCATTTGCCTGAGCAGCCTCAGTCTAAAAATACTCATAGGCTGATGAAAATAAGGCTCTAAAAACCACCTCAGGTATAACTCAGCAGTGACACTGGTCTTGCACAAGTGATGAATTTACCACAGCAAGCCTCTTGTGGTGATTGACAGAGCTTCGCAATGCACCACACAAGTCACAGTTAAAAAACAAAGAGAGAGGGAGTGTGAGAGAGAGGCATTGAGGTTTGTAGCTCTGTTACAATTAACGCTGTTGAAAGCAACCAACTGGACTTAAAAACTTTTTTTTTTAATTGTAAAGATATGTCTTTATCCTATAATTTTCTCAGATGTTTAACCTTTAGTGATTTGGGGGAAAAAAGACATGGGTGCACACCCATGCAAGTCCACTGTCTGACCTGGCAAGAATCAAGGAAACATTTGAATTCATGAGAAAAGAAGAAGCTTTTGCCAGAAAGCCAGTCTCAATTTGCACAGATGAGAGGTTTTTCTAACACATTCCTCCCCTCCCCCCACCTCCCCAAGAAAAGTTGGTGCATTTCTGTTGCCTTCCCATCACTTAAACACAAATTCACAGAGCTGCCTTACCATTCCCGCACTCAGGGAGGGATGGGACTTTGCTTGGTGGGGTCCAAGGTCCACCGCACGCAGCCACACCTATTTCTCCAAGCAACCTGGGTGCAACACGGCATCTGCTAGAACTGTGCTGGCTGCTGCCTTTGCTGAGCTCAACGTCGTGGTGAAGTCAGATGTACAGAGAACCCCGTTTCCTCCCCGTACTGCTGTGACTTATGTAAAATGCAGTTCCTGAATGGGCACACCGAAATAGACATTGTTTGCTGCTTAAACGACATCCTGCTCTTGTTTCAGATGTTACAGCCGGGCCAGCTAATACCGCCTGGAAATACATCCGCTTTACATCTCCTCCTGCGCTTTACATCTCCCTCTTTTCCTGAGTTGCTTGAAGCCCAGGCTGCAGCCTGCATGGATTATGATACCGCCCACTATAGCAAAAAATTACTGAAAACACTTGCTAGGGTCAAACTCTCCCATTTCAGTAAAATTCCACCCAGGAGCTGAACAGCTTATTGCTGCAACAGCCTCTGGGACCCTGATTTACAGCTAACCCGAACTTCCCCGCCTTCTACCACAGGCACCCTTTTCACCAAAGCATATTGGAAATACATCCGCTTTACATCTCCTCCTGCGCTGTACATCTCCCTCTTTTCCTGAGTTGCTTGAAACCCAGGCTGCAGCCTGCATGGATTATGATACCGCCCACTATAGCAAAAAATTACTGAAAACACTTGCTAGGGTCAAACTCTCCCATTTCAGTAAAATTCCACCCAGGAGCTGAACAGCTTATTGCTGCAACAGCCTGTGGGACCCTGATTTACAGCTAACCCGAACTTCCCCGCCTTCTCCCACAGGCACCCTTTTCACCAAAGCATATTGGAAATAAAGAGCATCAACCCATCTTAAACCTGAAGAAATCATTGATATAGTAATCCAGGGAGGGGTATAGGGGAGGGGAATGTCTGTGGGCTCCACTCCCCTTCAGAAAGGTGTAGCAGTGGTTAATTTGCCTCCATTTCAAAAAATCCATGCTCAGCACCTTTACTGTAAGCAGCAACTTCAAGAGCAGTACCAGAGCCTCCTTCATGTGCCAGTGCATAAAGAACAGATCACAAGAGTCAGCTCTCCCAATCTAATAACCTAAAAAACCAGCATTTCCATCTCTTCAAATTATTCTGGTGTCTTTAAATACGCTTCAATTACTCGACATCCTCCATGCAACAAGCTTGGCATATTCAAGCAATCCTTCTCATTCACTGTCCCCCAGTTTTCCCACCCTAAACAATTTCATCCTACTGGCTTTCCACACGGTTCTCACAGTCTTGCCTAAAACAAGTCAAAGTTGAAAACAGCAGTCTTGTTTAAAAAAATGAACAAAATAGTTTGGAGTTCTATAACATTGCAAAGGGACTGGGATCATTTGCCATGCCCCACGTTGCATCTTCGGCCAGGGCATGCTTTGTCTTTCCTGTGATCCATATTTGAGCAGTAGTCAATGTGTTTAATTTCACATTTCTTAACAGATCAGGGTTCCACCTGATGCTGCTGTAGGACTCCAGCATCACTGACTGCACATCTTGCACCTCTTGCAGAGAGAGTGGAGACGGGACTAAAGCATGGCTCCCCTAGCCACAGCAGACACATGTGTCTTGGGATATCACCCCAAGGAGCCCTCAGACTCCTGGCATGCCTTCAGCTTGAATTTCCCACCAGAGATTTGACATGCAGATCTGGTTACCTGCCAAAAGTGCAAGGGGCAGGGAGGTTTGGAGAGGGGGAGGAGGCCACTCAGATGCAAGAGCTGCAAAGCTCCCGCTCGCTTCTTTCCAACAGCAATCACATATGCAGTGTGTTGGCAGCGGTGGAGGATGCTGGAAGGCATCTCTCCCCCACGCAGAGACCCGACCCAAAGAAGCGCCCACTCTGCAGCCTTGTCATGGGGGTTTCCCAGCCTTGCTGTGCCGGCAGGAGCGGGTCACTCCTCCTTAGCACAGATGATGGCACTCGAACAAGTAACACAAATACTGAGCTGTATCAATCATGCAACAGGGGAAGGAAGCAAAGGAGAACAGAGGACACACACAAACCAAACCGTGCTCCAGGAGGAGATCAGTGATAATGTCAACAGGACACCCCTTCCCAAAATAAAATACTGGAACTAATGCACGGCAGAGAGAAAAGCCAGACTGCATTACAGCATCAAACACAACACATGGCTGGGCATAATTATTACACAAGAGGAAGCACCGCTGTACCATATGCTTGTCTATCATGAAATATGAATAATCGTATCTTCCTCCTCCCACCACTGCTGTTTCTTCCAGTATCTTCTGGATGCACTGGGCAATTGAAAACCAGCATACAGGAGCTTACAACATTTGAGGCTTGGATTTGTGCTTATCCTTCTGCTACCAGCAGGCAGCTGTGGGGAAACCAAAATCTAGGTGAGAGAAAGAAAGGATTTTGAAACACTCCTAGGTCTGTGCAGAGGATTACACCACTCCTCCCTGTGCCAAAAAGGTTTTATGTAGTCCAGGTTAACTTGAAACAAAGGTTTGGAGTCTGGAGGTGTGTCATGGAAGTCTCAAACCACGACAAGGTGCCAGGGGAAATTCAGATGAGGTGCAGAATTAAGATGGTAGATGGGTCAAAAATTAAATCATCGAGTGCTCTGACGTGGTGAAGAGGATAATGAATCTCATTCAGTTTCCAACTCTGTGGTTTTTTAAGTGGCAAGATAGGAAATGCACAGGAAAGCAAATTAATATTAAAAGAAACAATTTCTCTTAAAAGATTGGCTGATAAATCACAACCCTTTAAAAATGATCCACTGGCAGAAGCAGCATGAGAAATTCCATATTAGTTTGAGACAAAAACCACAGGGGAAATCCAAAAGGTGTATTCCCTCCTTGTCCTGAAGCACGATTCTCTCTCCTGCTTGAGCCATACCCTCCTTTCTTTGCTTTATTTATTTAATTATTAATTATGTGTTTAAATAGACTCCATCCAGAGCTTCTTATTTATTATTATTGTAATAATAATAAATCTGGCCTGTCCTAGACCAAACAGCAAGTCTCTGCTGTCATCCACAGTCGTGGAGAAGAGGGTCAAAAGCTGGTACTCGCGTGACTTCCAATTGCACCTGTAACTGCCGCAGCAGCTCCATGCAGCCAGTCTGCTTTTGTCACCGGGGTACACCCTGACACTGAGCTTCAAAGAGAAACGAGTGCCTCAGGAATGGTAAGAAAAGGGGAATACTCTGTCTCAGGTGCAGCACTGCTCTGTCACAGACGGATTTCTGGCAAGAAACACACAGCACAGTCCCACCAGCCAGCACCGGTGCCCCAGTGAGGAACAAACGTGGCTCTTTTCCTGGTAATCCAGTTGCCAACTTCGTCGGTTTTTTGTTACACTCTTGTTTTCTGTTCCCTCTGGCAACAAGCAGCAGTGGCAGCACCATAACATGCAATCTTGGCACACCTCAAGCTCTTTTGTCCTGGCTGCTTTCAGCGATGGCGGGTGTCGGGATATGCCATGCTACACACCTTTGTTACCCCAAGCATGTGCATTTAGCAAAATATAAAGGGACTATCTATGGCACTGTCTTTTGAAAGTGGTATTAATTAGGCATTAATCATGATGAAAACCACTCAAGAGTCAACAGCTAAACATGCAAAACAGCATCACTGTTTCCTTTCTTTAAGAGGCACATGAAATAAATTAACCACCACGGTTTTGAAGGCTAGAGGAACCATGAGGATCATTTAGCCTGACCCTCTGCATAACAGAGACATAAATTTCAGCAAAGATTCATTCCTTGTGCCAAGAAACTGATGGCCATGCTAGAGCATTTCACACCAAAGAACCTTTAAATCGACATTGCATATACAAGCCCTGGGGATCCAAGATCCCCTGGTGAGCCCTTTTCTTAGCCAACTGTCTTCCCAGCTTTTGGAAGAAGACCAGTCACCATCTTCCCTTTCCAATATCTTTCCTCTTGTAATTAAACCCATTTTCCATTCCATTTCAGACCAAGAAACATTAAATATCTATGCCCTTTCAAACAAGCAGGAAAAAAGGATTGTATGAACAAACCGTTTCAAGACGTCCAGAGTAGCTTTATATAGGATGAAACAGGCACAAATTCACTATTTTCCTTTTTTGTGCCAACTTTTAAAGGTCTCTAAAACCATTCCTTCCACCATCCTAATAGACAGCTTACTGCAACCCAGAGTTTCCTCAGTGTCTGGCAGGAATTTACCCTGTAAAAACTTTCTTCTCTTTTAATTATTAGAGCCAAGATGAACAAAACAAAATCTACAGACTCTCTTTTTCTTTCTCTGTTTTGAAACTAGTTTGAACACACATGCAGGTTTTCTTTAAAATAAGCAATTAAGTTTAATTATGAAAGTCAAACAGGCAGGCTTCTTTTTCCAGCATGAAATCAAATGCCTTGCTGTAGCTTGAGATCTAGAAGGAAAAAGGATGGTTACATGCCTTTCCTGCAGCTGAAATGAACCCTGATTTGCTAAGCCCCAAGCCTGTGCCACAACCAGGTCTACGCTGGCTTCATCTCCATCCATCAAAGGAGCCTTTTCAGCTGTGCCACCAGAGTCTTGGGCTGAGGCACTGTCTCTGCAAGGGACTACATAAGCATTACTGAAGCATCGGTGGTTCTTCCGTTATGGATGAGCACATGCCTACAGACCACTCGGGCCTAGGAGAGTATGGATGTGTCTCGGTCACCTTTGTGTGCAAGACCTCCTGCCTTCTTCAGGCATTTGCCTGCAGCCCAGGAAGATCAGAGGAGGTGTTCCTCCAGCACCAAGTCAGAGTCATGTCATGACCCAAAGCTGCAAGCAATGACTGCCCAGGGTAACACAATCCTGCTATGGTGATTTTAACCAGTTGTGCACGTAGCCATCCCTCCCACCACCATGCACAGGTAACAACAGCCTGGTTCCTGCATCAACACACAGAGAAGCCACGCTTGAGATGAAAATGAGAGCACCCTCAAAGCAGACAAACAAAGCAACCAGCTGGGTTTGCATGGCTTGCAAAACCCACCATCTGATCAAATTGCTCCTCAGGCGCCTGCGCAGGGGTTTGGTAGCTGGAGGGAGGACTATCCTCTTTGAGTAAGGTGCCCCAAGGCTCAGCTGCAGGCATCAAGGCATTTAGGGGACAAATACATGTAGCACAACACACAGCCTACAGCCACAGGGACTAAGAGCAATGCCAGCACCTACCTCAGCCACTGGCGGGGTTTATGGCTCTGCCAGAGATCTGGTCCTGGATGCCACGTGTTCCCTGACCTCAGTTTCCCTGCCTGCTTTCACACAGGCTTTCTAGCACACAGATGTTTTCAGAATGACTCAGAAGCAACTGTTACAGTTGGCACAGCCCAATCACACCGAGAGTATGAAACAGCCCCTCCAAGGAGCAGAAAATATTCCATGTTCCTCAGGACAAATCGTAACTGCACATGAAGGGCAACAGCAGGACATGCTCCTGGCTTGGAGCACAGGTGGTTCAAGTCATCCAGCCAAGGAGACACCCTGACACATCAAGAAGCCCCTTGCCTCCACTCCCAGCCCTCACAAAGGCAGAAAGGAAACCCTGAGCATTGCCAGGGAAGCATCCTTGCCCCCAGTATGGACAAAGAGGTCTGCATGACTGCTCTTTCATGAACAGAAGGGGGTCCTAGCACTACAAGCGGAAGATGTTGCTGGCATGTATCTTGTTGAGTTTGAGAGCCACCACCCTTCTGGCCTGATCAGTGACTGCTGACCTGCAGGGGGAGGAATCAGGTCCTAAAGGACTTGCAGCAGACAGCTTGGCATTTCCTGAATGATAACTACTCGGCACCATCATATCCTCAGCGCTCAGCTGGACCTCAGCAACACCTTATGTGCCAAATACAACCCCAAGCCATGGGCTGATAGGAGACACCAAGTGGCAGCAGCCATTAAAGAAAGTTCACAGGGTCAAAGCTAAACCACATCTTAGTGTGCTCTTTGATTTCAAAGTCAATAAAGCTCATCTGTGTGCTCACTTGCTTGTGGGCCTTTTCTTTCCTCAGGCTCCAGCAGGCATACAGCATCACAGCAGGAAGCCCAGCATTAAGGAGAACTAAAGCCTGTTGTTCATCCCTTCCCTTTCCTTGCAAAATCTAATTTGTTCCCCACTTGATCAATTTAAAATGCTTGTTTCCCTGGGCTAGCCAACCCTAAAAACACCAAAAATTCAGTGTGAGAACAAAATAGAGGATGTGTCAGCTCAACCGCAGTGTCAACCTGGAAGTCACTGATACCTAGACATAAGCTTGACCAAAGACTCCAAGAGACAGTTCTCCTCTGAACACCCACCCCGTCTTCTCTCAACTTTGAAATCAAGGAGCTGGAGTCAAATCTGTTGTGCAATGCACAGTTCCAGGTAACAAAACCGACACATGCAATAAAGCAAATGCAGGACACCTGCAGAATGTGAGAGTATCCCTCCCCACTATGATTAATCCATTAGTTGCATGGCAAGGGAATACATTTCTATTCCATTTTCTTTTTTTTTCCTCTTTTTTTTTTTGTTTTTGATACACACAGCTGCAGATACTGAATGCACACCAAGTATCGGAAGCCTGGTTTTTTAATTACTTAGCAGAGCTACTTCCTTCCCAGATGGACAGCTCTCCCTCATTCACATTTGTTTTGTAGGGCCTGCTGTCACCCATGCCTGCACACCTGATTTCCAGTGAGGAGGAGGCTGCCCGAAGCCAGGCGGTTCCCACGCATCATGAGCGTATGTTAGCCAAGCTCCAATTACCTGCTTGCAGGCTAGGAGTCCTCCCTGGGAAATTGCAGCTTCAAGATTTAACCTCAAAAGCAAAAAGACCTTAGAGCCAAATTGAAAATGAGGATTTTAGAGGCCCTTGCTATTAGCACCAAGAGAAGTTGCCCAGTTCCACCTACAAGAGGAGCTTGCAGCCCCAGATTTTCTATCCTATTCAACATCAAGGGACTGTGCCAAGATAGAGCGAAGCTGACCAAGGAAACATCAGCCGTCCCAGGCACAGACCTTATTCTCACTTGGATACTGGGACCCAAGGCTGTACCTTGCAGCCCTGAAGGGCTTTTGCAAGTACACATGGCATTTGAACCAAGACTTGCAAAGATCTGGCAGCTTTTCAGAGTAGCAAAGTAAGTAGTTCTTCACCCAAGCTCCTGAAAACCCACCTTTGAACAGAAGAGGAACAAGAAAAGAACAGGAAGCACCTCCTAGTCAATCAAACCCTGCAGCAAACATCCCGATTGCAAATGGTTAACAGACCACCATGCACACATTCACAGGGATGTACCTGGACTGCTTTTTCGGCGGCGGCGGTGGTGGCACAAACTCCACACCATTGCTCTTGTCTTTAGGAAAATCAAAAGAGAAAGATGATGATTTGTTGATCCCAGTCTGGCTCTCCAGCATCCAACCGCCATCCACAAGGTCAGTACCAGCTCCTTCATTCTCAGCTCCTACTGCCCAAGAGTGGGTTAAGACCTCCTGCTCGTCCTCCTGCTCTTCCTCCTCCTCCTCTATCCGACACTGCTTGGTCCATGCTGGGGTGTAGTATTTCTGCCTCCTGTCATAGGACGATCCTGCCAGGCCTCTGATGGACTCCTCTGCTAAGACCCCATTGATGTGAGTGCATGGAGAAGAGGATACCCCAAAGGCATCCGTATCTGTACAACTCCGCGGCAGCAGCTGAACACCAGCTCCATCGTGGCTGTTGTCATCACCAAACCTTGCCACATGGGAGCTTACCGGGGGCACACGGTTCCCCTCGCTGCCTGGCTGGCTGTTTTTGGACATCTTTGGGGGAATGGCTGGACTCTCAGTAACTGAGGTCTTGGCAGGACCAGCCAGATGAAATCTTAGGCTGTTTTCACTTGCAGATGCTTGAAAAATCTCTCCAGACTCAATGGCAGGTGATGAAGTCCCAAAATCAGGGTGGGAAGTGGGGCTGATGCACGGCCACTGAACTCCCACCGCCGAGTCAGGGCTGCTGAGGAATATGGTTTTGTGATCATCCTCGGTGTGTGCTGTCATTACAGTTATCTTTGCCGCCACCTGGCCCGTGGAGTCCTGGTATTCCTTCTCACTGCCCAAAGCCCAGCCGCCATCCCTCCACGTCCCATCAGCTTGCTCCTTGCCAGTGCCACGGGCCAGCTTCTCTGCTTTTGGCTGTCCACCCACAGCCTTCAGCTGCCCCTTCTTCTTCTTGGTGCTCTCAGCGTAAATGGGATCACCGCGGGCTGGCGAGGCGAGGCGAGGGCGCTGCGGCTCCACCAGGGCCTGCTGAGGAGTGCTCGAACCCTCAGGCTGGGGACCTCCGGTAACAGAGGGCTCTCCAGTGAGAGGCGAGTCCTTGTCCTCCTGGGACAAAGCAAAGGCAGCTGCCTTGCTGTCCCCTGTGCCCTCAGTGAGAGCAGCAGGCTCGGAGTGTAGAGCCAGCTTCTTCCTCTCTGAACACAGGGCATAGGGGAGAGGATCACCCTGGTCTTTCGTGATGCAGAAGGCCACAGCTCTGCGATCCTCTTCACCGAACTTGACTGCCCTGCTGCTTGGCCTGGGAATCTCTGGAGCATCCCGCTGCCTCCATCCGCAGGGAGCAGGGCTCTCCTTCTCACTCCAGGAACCCTTCCCCTCTGCACAACACAGCTCCCGTGGGATGGGGCGCTCTCTGTGGCTGTCCACAATTGAACAGTACTCGCCCCCTTCACTTTCAAAGCTGGAGGAGAGGTGACTGCAGTCACCCTCTGAGGGTAGCGCTGCTCCTTCTCTGGCTTGGGATGAAGGGTTTCTGTTGGAGTTCATGGAGCTTCTGTCCCCCATGGCGGACAGATTAGGACAGGCGGCTCGATGTGGCAAGGCAAACTTGTCTTTGGCTCTGTCCTGCTGCTTACCCATCTCACCCACAAGCACCAGGCTGTGGATGGAAACATTTCTCTCTGCTCGACTCTCCAGATTGCGCAGGCCCACCATGGAGTAGCTAGGAGGACAGCAAGACAAGCAGTCACTCGGTGGGTTGTGAAGGAAGGGCTTTCTCACACCACCATTGCCAAAATTGTCCAGGCAGATCCGCTGCGCATCTCCTGATTTCAGAAGGAGGTGCTTGCCAGAAACCATGCCCCAGCTGACCTGCATGGGCCAAAGAGACAAGTGCACTGTCAGGACATGCATATGCAAAATGAAAGAGAAACAAACAGAGGAGAGAAACAGAGGAGAGAAGAATAAAAGCACCAGCTCCACAGAAAAGTCATCTGACGTTTGCAGTCTGTTTTGCTCTGTGCTCAGCCCCACCAATAACTACGGTGAACCCTTTCTACTTAAATTACAATTGTCCTATTTCCTGGATCATTTGCAACCCTTGCATTACCAACAATGGCAATGCACTGAAATAAGGCATTCTCCTTTCTCTTTTTGTAGGTTTGCTGCCAGAAACATGTCTGACCTGTCATCCTGTCTGCATATCACCGTGCAATTAACAATTCAGAGAGGGAAGGAATATTTGCACCTCCCTCTGCTTATTTTTGTTTCATTTCACACTGCTGTTCTGCAGTTGCACACTCCAGAGCACAGACACAGACTATTACAGGTTATCTTGGGACAGCAGCTTGGCTACGCTCAGCAGTAGGCACTGGGGAGCAGGTAGGGAAATGCATCCAAAATCTCTTCATCTGAGGGAGATCTATCCTGCTTGCCAAGGGAGAGGAGGAGCAGGAGAGGCAGGGGGTAACATATGCCTCTGAGGCAAACCCCCATTCCAGGGTGGTAGAACGTGCTCCTGTAGTGCAAAACTCAGCCTGGAGCCAAACCTGTGCACAGAGATCAAATCCTACCGACGATGGCAGCCTGTGCTCCTGTGCCCTTTATCCCTAGCAAAGCAGCAAAGGAGAGCAACGGGAAGCTCAGAAGAAAGTCAGCGAGCCCTGACAGCCCTCTGGGGCAAGGGTGAGAGTTATGAGCACACCTACGCCACAGGCTGGGTGACAGCATCCCAGTGCTGATGTGAACTTGTTTGGGACAGGAGTGACCCACCCATCTCAACAGCAGCTCACACCAGGGGGGCTTGCCAGTCTGCAGGCAGGCGGGCAGCAGTGCTACACCCAGAGGGCCATTACGCTCTGGCAAAGGTTGGGAGCCCAAGGAGCTGGGCTAGGAAGGTAAGGCACTTTCTTCCTTACCGATGAAGACCATGGATTCAGATAGCACTGACCACAATGAGACAGGACTCCTTTCCTATATATCTTCCCAGGAAAATAACTTTAACCCACATCGTCATTCAAATTCCGGAAGCTCCTAAACAAACAATGTATTTTTAAGCTCCTTTGTACATGTTTTGTGAGTAGCAACTCATTCAGTTTCAGCCAAAGATACTTTGAGAAGCCAATATATGGCTTAAAAACCTGAGTCGAGACCAGAAGGAAAAGCAAAAGGAAGGAAACTGTTTTAACAGATATTTCTAGCACTCCCAAGGAGAGGTAAGTAACGGGAAGTCATGCTTTGATTGGATTAATCATTACCTGTGGCAGATCTGCATTCATATTCACATCCGCCCACGCGTCAGAAACATCCGAGTTTATCATAGTTGGCTTCACAGCAATTGTTGGCTTTGAGAATGGGGAGGTATTTACACCTTCTTCTTCCAGTGTGTGGCTCTCAGGCTTGGTCCTAACTCCATTCGGGAGCACGCCACGAGCTCCCACGTCTGGGGGTGTTTGCAGCCGATGGGAACTCTTTGGGTTGAAGCAGTTTTTGCAGGAGCCGGGCTTCCAAACGTGTTCCACAAATTCACTGCACGCAGACATCTTCAAATCCTCGTGGCTCAGATCAAGAGCCCTCTGCATCTTCTGCACTGTCCTTCGCTGCTCATTTTGCGTTTGCTTCCCGGAGCCACTCTTAAAGATCACCTAGTTATCTGGAAAAGCACAACACTGTCTGATTAGCTTGGTTACGCCCAAAAATGGGAAGATTTTTAATAGGACAGGTGATAATTACACTTACTCTGCCTTAATCACAAAGGCTTATTGTTTACAAGGCTTTTTTCACAGCTTAGCTAAAGCCCACACAATCACTTAAAAAGCCTCAACTTCTAAGCATAGCTCTGTAATAGAGAAGACATCAAGCAAGCAGCATTCCAATGTGATTTAATTCCCTGTTTAACGAACGTGTATAACCAGCCTCGTGCAAGGTTTAGATCAAGGGTAAAGGAAAGCGGTCTTGGACATAGCTGTTCACAGACCCGCAGGCAGAGCCAGGCATGAAAAATTCCTTCTCCAAAGTGACATCCTCACTCCCTGGAAAACAAAAAGGCCTGGATATACAAGGACAAGAATCAGCAACTCTGTAACCAAGGGGACCGGCAACAACCTTCCTGCACCCAGAAGCACCACTGTGATTTCTGCCGCCGTACACAAAGGCTTCTCTCCCACCCACAGCAATGGAGAAAGGCCATCAGCAAGGCTGGGGCTGGCACTGATTTGAGCAAGTGCCTGGCAGAAAGCTCTTATCTGGCTTGCCAGGAGCCACAAATAACAGTGTCAGCTCGCTGAAACGATTCATTGTCTGCAAGGGGAGAAGCGTTTTGCTCTTGGATTACTTACAGACAAGGATTCCTTCCCATCTTCCTTCCCCAGAAGGAAATGCCCCAGGAACAAGACATTCCTGCATTCCTGTGCCCCCCTCCCCACACAGGCAGGTCTGATTGTACTCAGCCAGTAGCTACCTGGAGCTAACAACTTTGGAGATACTTCAGATGAGGACTCCCACAAAGCTCCGTGGATTAGGGAAAAGAAGATCAGAAAATGCAACTAGATCAGGGAATTTGCAGCTGGCTGCTATGGGAGTCAGGGCATACAAGTCCCCCACATTGCTCCACAGAGTTGTTCTCCACCTAACCAACTTTAGGTCATTGGCTCTGGCCAGCTGTCCCCAATGCACACTGAAGCTCCTTTCCCAAGGGTCTCTGAGTGAACAGGCACTATTACACCTCGGTCCTGATGGCACAAGAGCAAAATTTACCAGCCTGATCTTTCAGTGCTTCCCCCTCCCAGGCATTCTGCTACACCACTGTAGCTATAGACACTTTTGTACCCACACCTGCCTCTAAGCCAGCCTGTGCTTCAGTGGAGCCGCTTGCCTCGGCTCAGAGATGCCCTGGCCACCCTCTCCAACAGCCATCCTACCACACGGTGGAATGAAAGAAAGCTATTGACAGCCTGGGTGGGAGAAAGCAAAGGGGACGGAAGAGCCACTGACCTACAAGCATCAGATTGCCACTCTTGAATTCAGATGCCACCTTTGGGAAGGGAGGCTTTGATCTGCTAAAGCATTAGTACCTGCAGGCTCCTTCTGTCTGGCAAGCCGATAAATTAGGATCTGTTTCATGAAAGAGCAGCAAAAAGAGGAGTATCAATGGGATTCACAGATCAGATTGGCACGTGTCTCTGTCTTTCTGGGGAAGAGGCTGTATTAGACAGGTTTTTGCATGGACTTCACAGAATCCAAATTAACCAAAGGACAGCAAATCACTCTTGGACGCACCCCGACACTTCCAACGAGATTAACATCATTTGGAGGAAAACATCTTTTAAAAATATTCTAGCACTGTTACTTTGTTTCCTTTCAGATCTAGCAAACAGGGACCGGCATCACCCAAAGTTGAACAAGTGTCCTGATGAGAACCAGCAAAGAAAACATTACAAATCAAAGGGAGGAAAGCAGGGACCGGAGCCAGAAAAAACTCTTCACTTCTGCTTTAATAACCGGCGCTGCCAACTGCCATTTAAAGATCGGGGGTTCCCTTTCTGCAGCTAAACCAGCCGCTGCTCCCGCTGCCCAGCCCAGGGGCAGGCGGTCCCGAGGCCGCACGCCGCTGGGGAGCCGGAACCCGACCCGCACCCCCCGCGGGGAAACCGGCGGGGCTCGGCCCCCCGGGCAAGCCGAATGCCAGGAGCTGGGTCTCGGGCACGCCCGGAGCCCCCGCGGCTCCCGGGGCGCCGGCAAGGGCCGCTATGAGGGCTGCCTGATACCGAGGGCACGGATGCGGGATGCGGGATGCGGGACGCGGCGGCGCAGAGAACCGCCGGAGCCCCGACCACCAGCACCTCCGGCTGCCGGGCGGCCCCTCCGGGGCGCTGGGCGCCCACCGGGACTGGGAAAAGTTTGCGGGGCAGGGCCCGCCGGGGCTCCCGGGG
>VZRW01008974.1:444645-463694 GCA_013398125.1 Aegotheles bennettii
GGATGCAGGCACCCAGCAGCCCCGCACAGGCCCCACGGGTCCTCCCCACGCACCCCTTGCAGGGACACAGCGCGCCCACACCCCGCACCCCTGCACCCGACACCAGGCTTGAGTGCGGTCCTGGACCCAGCTGGGAGACCCCGGGAGCCAGAAAGTCCTCGCTCCTCGCCGAGGCTGCCAGACCAGGACACGGTGAAGTTCAGCCCGAGGGGATGCTGTGGGAGGAAGAGAAGTTTGCAGCGACTGAAAGCAGGATTTGACCCCACCGTGCAAAAAACGCAGACGGCACCTCGGGAAAATCTCAAACTTCTGTTGGCCTGGGAGACTGGGGGTCATTAAAAAGCAGCGGGATGAGGTTTTGCTCCCTGTAGTGTCTGAGCTGCACTTTAGGGCAAGCTGGAAAAGAAGTGCTCTTCCCTCACTCCAGCGCTTGCTCTGCGGTGTCTAGTTTTGAGCATCTAAATTCTTCAAAACTAGGAGGAAAAAACCCCGGTCTTCCCCTGCCCTGGTCAGGGCTTTAGCTCCGCTCCTTGGCTAAGCCACCTCTCCTTGAGCGCAACAAAGCATTCCTGGTCTCATACACTTCAGGAGAAAATCGTGCATTAAAAAGGCAAATTAGCTTGCATAATGGGAAATCCAAGCCTCGAACAGAAAAACAGAAGCTGGAGATACGCACAGCAGCCATCATAGAAACAATTTCCCTCTTGGGAACCAATCATCCTGGTAAATTCTCCTTCAGGGAATTTGGGCAGTACTGCAGCTTGCAACTCTTTTTGCTTGCAAACATCCTGGCTGGCTGGTCTTCCACAGTCACAGCTCTCTGCTCATGCTCTGGCTTCTTTTTTTTTTGATCAGTTATTAAAATAGTCCAGAGAGATCACAGTTAGCAGAAACACGTGAAAATGTGGGAGCTCTTCAGCTTGATTTGCCATATTGCCATGAAGACATCTGCTTAACACACCTCCTGCTTCTTCTTTCAAGGAAACCACTTGCAACCCATTTGCTGCATCTTTTTGCATGCAAGATCCCAGTGCCAAGGGCACCCAGTTGAACCAGGAAATTAGCTCTCAGAAATGCCTTCATCGTGGCAGAAACCTCTCTTCTAGCACAGAGCCACATTTCATCTGGGAGAGAGGAAAACGAGCTGGGAAAACAAATGGCCCAAATTTCCGACACTTTCCTGATTTTAAAAGGTTTGGGTGAAAGAAAGCAGCTCTAAGCAGCCCAGCTGAGCCTGCAGCTGAAGTCTGTACAGCTGGCTAATTTCACAGGATGGTAAACTTCCCCAAATTCAAGCATCTGAATTTCATACCTGGAAGTTTAAAAAGAGCCTCCGCTCTTTTCAATAAGAGCGCTCTAATTTTCTAATGGCTGAGGTGTCAGAATTTTCTCAGCATGCCTTCTTAGTGAAGAGTCAGGAATACCCTAGGGAACGAAAAGCAGATTCAAAATTCATCCTAGGTTCACAATGGCACAGCACTAGATCTGCTGATCTATCTTTCTCAAGATGTTCACCCCAGGTAGAAAAAACCTTTCCATACCAGAGGCCTGAGGATTATGGGACAATGAAATTTCCTTTTTCATCGTCTTTATGTCCAAAGACGGGCAGTGGAAAATTGAACACCCTCAAATTTTCATAAAACAATTGTTCTTTAAGGTCTGAGGCCAAGCATGATGGCTTTTTGTGTGGCTGTAAAGTCCCGTAGATTCCCCAGTACAGTATTCACTGTTGTTCATTTTAGGTATTTTCTCAATGCCAAGAACACTTGTGATAAAGAGGCCCTCTCAAGTGGAAAGGAGTACACAAAGCCTGCTAAGACGCGACCACATGTCCTGGCCAGCCATATATCTTCCAATGTATTGTTTTCCAGAACGCCGAGTCAGCAACAAGACACATGGCTCGGAAGAACCCTGGCAGCACAAAGGGAAACTTCAGATTGACCAGAGCTTCGAGCATCATCCCTCACCAACAGAAGCGAGACCATCACTGAGTCTTGTTTCCAACATGTCAGCTGTAAGAGAAACCCCCCGACAACCAGAAAATAGGCATAAACCAACAGGGAGTGTCTCTCTGGGCAGACAAAAAAGGCAAAGCTCTCTGGAGATGGGTTCAGCATTGCTCACAGCCAGCAAAGCTGCCCAGTTCCCAAGACTACCAGTGGCAACACTGCTTTTGATTCCAGGGGACTTAAAAAAAACAATAACAGGAAAAAATGTGACACCTTTTATCAGCTGTGTGCCATGCTGTGTGATTGAGCAAATCACCTGGCCATGGTCACCAATGTGCTGGGGGCACCTTCTTGTCCCTGCTAGGACTCCAGCTTCGCCCACGGTGTCACAGTTGGTAGATCTTGCAGGTGGAAGTGTGGTGGCACTGTCTGTGCTGCAACTGGTTTGCATGCTCATACACAGCAAGAATAAATGCAAATGCACCTGTGATGGAGCCAGGGGCAACCAATGCCAGCACCTATTACCTGGCTGGCGAAAGAGCCAAAGCCCATCCTGCAGCAGACTCCCGGGAGTGTTAACGCCTGCTGCCAGTCAACAAGCTGCTTTGGCAAATGTGCACATCCCTGGAAACTGCCCCTCTGCGCTCCAGACCCAATTCCTATTCCAGAGATTGGTGGCTTTGTTTGCCATGTCCCTTTCCCCTCCCAGCCCTCCCCTTCTTGCTGGAGCAGAAGTGCTGGCTCCCACCTGCAGCAATTACCCCCCACCCCTGGGACTTGCCTTGCTTTTGGGGAGATTGAGGTCACCCTGACACCCCATCTTGCTGTAGGAAGAGAACGTACCTGAGGCCACGGGTGCTTCTTTTGTTCAAAACAACACCATAAGACCCAACTCTAAAAAAACTCTCAAAATCTAGCCCCTCTTTCCTGGGAAAAGCAGATTAAAAGCATCGCCCATAAAGAATGAAACCCTAATGTGGTCTCTTAACCACCCCCCACAGGAGTTATCCCCCCCTGCTAACAGCTGCAGGCCCGAAGTATGAGCTCTGTAGGACCCAGCAACCTTGAAGGACTGGAGTGAAGGCTTAAATTGCTGACACAAACCCATGTGCAGGCAGCAGCCCCCCATCCCACCCTGGCCACTGTGACAGGCTGCAAATCAGTATGCCAACCAGCGACAGGCACTGCTCTTCCTTCGCTCGGGGGACTGTGTCAAAGGGGCAGCCCAGTTCTCTGTACCCAAGAGCAACAGTGGCTGTTAAGAAACCGTGGGATAATAGCCCTTTTGATGGATGCTCGGCTGGTGCTTTCGGGATGCAGCGGTTGTGGTGGGGCTGGGAAGGGGGAGGTGACAGAGAGGCATATGACAGTGCTGATAACAAGTGGGCTTTGTACGCCATGGCCAGGGGCTCCCACAGCTGCTCCAGCCCCCTCTCCTGCTGGAGGTAGTTTGGGTGGGAGAAAAGGCTACAAAAGCTCAAGCAAACGAACATGATACAGATAAGATTTTAATGATTCAGTACCTGCCTTTCTTTAAAAGCAAAACTGTGGCAGAGCATCTCCTCCTGCCATTCAGGCAGGGGCTCTGGAGAGGAGAGGTGGCTCTGGGTTGGTCTGGTTGCTGTGGTGCCTCCTGGACAGGGAATGCCCTTAAGTGTATCTGTCCAATTTGTTTCCTTTCCCTGTGTAGCTGGTGAATACTTGTAGCCGACACTGGCCAAGGCTATCACTTGTTTCTTGCCATCACTCCAAGGGCCTTGGTGGTGCTGATGTGGAGCCTGGTGGCAACCTGGAGCATTCCCCTGGGAGAGGGCAGGGCAGGCCAACAGCTCCAACCCAGGCTGCCCCATTGAGTGGTGCAAGAAAAGGATCAAGCCTGAGAGTGGGCACCATGTCAGAGGGAGGACCACCCCAGCACACAGTATCTAACTGATACTGACCCCACGTACCCCTGGCTTTATTTCACCTGTCATCACTTGATGACAGCTTTTATTTTTTATGACGCATATTCTCTGTGGATGGGGAGATAGTGGTGATGGCAGCTGGCTACAGACTGCCAAAAAACCACACACCCCTCCAAAAAGAACCCAACCCCCTGCAAACAGAAACCCCCACCCCAACTCCACCCCCACTTTGTTTCTGTAATCCCTGTCCCAACAGGACACGAGCACAGCCTCCCAGCCGGCATGTGCAGTTGCTCTTATTAAGCTTTGAACAGCTGGGGGATTTGGAGGTGGAATTAGCTAATAAAATCCAGGTTCACTTAGCAAAGGAATCATGGAGATTCCAGCTCCCCTTGGGACAGATGTGGACAGGACCCTTCCAGAGGGTGAATTGCAGGGCAACTTGTACTTCATCCACAAATAACCAAGCTGTCTGTGTCCCCCCATCCCACCCACAGCTGCCATTGGAGTGGGAATGCCAGACACTGCCTTACCCCCTGGACCCGGCTAAAACCTGCTTTCCTGCCCCACGGGCCGGGAGAGGGAAGGGCTAACCGCAGCGGGGAGGGAGAGCAGGCCTGCACGCAGGTGCAGAGAGCTGGCAGCCAAACAAAGGGAGATTGCAGGAGCAGATACAGGCGCAGGCAGGCTACAGTCACGGCTTTCTATGAGCAAATCCAAAGGCAAGGGGAGGGGGGGGCAAAGGAGACAGTTTCTCATTGATGGGGAGATGCTAAGATGCACCAGCAAGGAGACACCAGTGCTTCATTTAAAACTGGGACCCCTGGGCAGGACTTTTGTTGTCACAAATACTCTTTGCTTGGCAAGCTGGGAAAAGCAGCGGGCTCATCAGGCTGCTGGGGCATTCTTCAGGACAGACTTCCAAGCACTCCTGGCCACCTTGGGATAAAGCAGGGCCCACAACTCTAAACAAAATTCCACACACACCGGTCTCCTTGAAAAGCTGAACCAAACTCAGGTGGATGCCTGCTGAGCATCGCCAGCATCAGTTGGCTCCTCATTTCCAAAAGCTGCCCTCAAAGCCTTCATCTGCCTTTTCAGGGCATTTTAAAGACACATAGCCCCTCATGTACCAAGACAGAGAGACTTCCTCGCCAGAGACAGGCCTCCGCTTGCAGAGCTGGTGAACCGGTTCCCAGGGTGTGAGTTGCAAGGGCAAGCTCTCCCACGCATGGATCGCTTTGCACAGCCCTGTTGGAGACTGGCTGTGAAACGCAAGCGCCCTGTGGAAAGCAGATGGACTTGGAAAAGATGAGGGGGGAGTGGGGCAAGGCACTTGGTGCTTTGGAAAATGTTGCTCCTGGAGCCAGGGCTGAGGACTGCCAAAGGCAAGACATTCATTGATTTTTCCATTTTTTGAATGAGACCAGGGAAGGGTGATGAGGGACAGGGCTTGCGACAGACAAAGCACCTGGCACAGGAGATGCAGCAAGCAAGACTTGCTTTCCCAGCCCTCCTCAGATGGGGCAGAAAAAGTCTTGCAGAGGGAATTAATGGTCCTTGACCAGTGCCAGGTGAATGTCAAGCACCTTCCTAGGTGCCGGCTTGGGAAATAAACCCACCAGCCTCTTCCCAGTCCAGTTGCTGGGACTCTTGTGGAAGAAGCGTTACCTTTCAGCACTGTGGAGCAGCTTTGCAGGGGCAGCAAGCACTACATGATCTCATGTCAGAGTACCCCAGGATCAGACACTCCCGCCACATCCAGAAAACATAGCTATGTCTGGAAAAACCATCACCATGGAAGGAGCAGACACACAGACACGGAGCACCATGAGAGAGCGCACCGCTGATTTCTGCCTCTCCCCAATAAAACTGGCTCTTTTCCTTGCTCCTCAGCAGTGTTTGGTGTTTACAGGCACTGGGAAACATTTGCTCCTTGCACTCCTTCCAATGGAGCGTGGGAAAAGCTCTCACCCGAAGCAAAAAAACACGGGAATTTGCTTTCAAGTCCATTCTTCTCACTCTCTTTCTCTCCAAGTGAAAAGCCCTGAGCTGGCTTTTTTTCTTTGCAAGGCAAGTTTTCTGGCCAAGGCAAACTGGTGTTTGTCTCTCATGCTGTCAGCAGAGTGACAGGCATCAGTACAAGCTGAGGGGCAGTGGCAAGTCAACCAGGAGAGAGGGAGTGGTAGCAGGGCAGACACAGCAAGGCCTGTGTGCACCTTCCCCCCCTTTTAAATAAGGGAAACAACACATTTCAGCTTCAGTAGAAAGAAATAAGGCCTTGATCTGGGGGGCATTTCACTCCCAGAGTATATATAGAGCCCTTGGTTTGGTGCTTGGCTCATTGATGCAGGCAAAGAAGAAAGGAAAATTAGCATGAAAAAAAAATATGGAGGTTGCCCCCCTGCTTACTGGCTTTGGAGTGAATAGGCAGCGAGCAGAAATACAAAAGCATCCTCCTCTGTCAGGAGCAACACCAGGGTTTGTCCCATCCCTCCCCTGGCTGCCCTTAGCTCTATCTGTCCAGCGGAGGCAGCCCCTGCCTATTTGCAACAAGGCTAGGGCGGTGCAGGGAGGCAGGCAACTTTCAATCAAAGGAAGGAGGCAAAGTCATGCACCTCCTTGCCTGGGGGACCAGAAATCACTCCTTCTTCTGAAAACAAAGCTGAGGGACCCAACAGGAGTCTGTAGAACCCACAGGACAGTGACAAACTTGGAGAAAATGGAGCCCTCAGGAAGCTGGCCTCTCCCCAGGTGCAGGCAGGCACCGCAGGAAAGGTGCTCCCCGTGCCCAGGTATGCTGCTAGGAGGGGAAAAAAGACACCTTTCCTCCATAACCCCCTCTCCAGTGTTACAGGGCAACCTTGGGGACCAGAAAAGGGACAACTGTAACCCCTGATATGACCCAAGAGACTCACTCTATGCCCAGACAAAAGAGGGAGGAATACCCTTTATACCTCGAGGCCGAAGGCAGCTCTCACGCTTCCAAACTCCATCCTGCAAGTAATCTAATGCCCCCAGCACAATTTTTCCTGTGTGAAACTCCCTCCTCTAGAGGTGCCTTAGGTGAGCAGCTGTCAAGGCAGCCAGATCCCAGAGGAGGTGTTTGCTTTCTCCATCTTACACACACACACACCCTCTTTTTAATTGTTTGCAAGTCAAGAAACAACTTGCCGTATTGCAACCTCCCAAAGGGAGGCAGGCATTGAACTCGTAACCTGAAACTGCCTCTCAGGGAGACAACCAGCATCTGCCTGCCTCTGTTCCCACTCCTCTCCCCAGGGAGACAAACAGCACCCACCTCCTCCGTTCCCGCATCCTCTCCCAGGGCTCATCCCCACCTGAGCAGCAGCCATACCCTCCCCTCACTCAGCTTGGCTCTTCAGCAGCTACACCCTTTGCTGTTAATGAGCACGGAGAAGAAAAGCACAGAGCTGCCATTCAGGGCCTTTCTCAGACACCAAAACATCTCTGTGCATTAATAATCCTCTTCAAAAGCCCCTTCCTTGCACACCTCCCCCCCAGCCCTCAATGCTTTTCAGGAGCGACTGTGATTCATCTGAGGTGCGAAACAACACGGTAAAATTTTAATACAGCTTGAACATGATGTGAGAGCACTCAAGTGCCTTTTAAGCAGCCTGCCTGTCTCCAGCAGCTGCTTTGAAGGCAAGATCTCTTCAGCGCTGCGTGAAGATCTTCAAAGAGAATATTTGGGACTGATTTTGACATGACTCAGAGAAGGCAAGCAGCCTCCAAACACAGTTCCCTCAAAGGATGAGCACCAGCAGAGGAACATGCTGGCTCTTGCCATGCCTCCCTGCTGGGGCTTGGTCCAGCTGGACTGGGAGGACCACAGCTGCACATACCTTTAGGTGTCCTATCTACAGGATACCGACTGAGTGCTGTGACCTAGTCCCCATCTCCACAGACTCCTGTGGGGAGGAGAGTTCCCCAGCAGCTGACGGTTATAGCACATGCTAATAGCCCTGGGACCAATGGTCTGCCCTCAGCTGTGATTTCAAGGGCTGGAAAGCTGGAGAGGGTTCTCCGTGCCCCAGGGTACATGTGTTGATAGAGAAAGTACGAAAATAAGGCAAAACACTTGGGTTAGCCCAAACAGAAAGAGATGCTGATAGCACCCAAGGACTCCTCTACAGCCAGTGAACAAAAGGGAAACAAAACCAGTGTCCCAGAAAGTGGGGCTAGGAGGTGAGTGAACAGGAGAAAACAGCACAGACAGAGGAGAGTGCTTCCCAAGAGAAGCTACGAAAGTCTCCATGAGCTCAGCCAACAAATAGACCTCAACTCTGCTGCTTTTCAGTGTCACACACTGATCCTTGGTTCCCTGGGCCTGTCCAGACCTGCAAACAGCACAGCAATGCCCTTACACAGGGAAATGCCCTGGAGACCTTAGAACTCAGCTTGGGAACATGGAAGGTCAAAGCAAGAAGCTGAGCTCCGCATCTTCAGGCATCCTGCCACAGGGCAGCTGGCAGCTCCTGGTGATGTTGTGTTGTCTCTGCTCCCACACCCTGGGCAGAACATCAACCAAAAGCACCTTGTCCCAAGTAGTGGGGAACTACGTCAGTACTGAGCAGCTCTCACAGCACCTTCCCAGACCATCCATTCCCATTTACCTGCCAACTGGCCCCTGTAGTACATGTCAGCCCAGGGCTGCTGGAAGGGTATTGGGAAGGTTCGGGCTGCAACCCTGCATATCCTGTGCCATCCAGAAAGGGAGCATGAATCCACTGAGGTAGGGTAGATCTGAGTTGGTAAAATCTCTGGGGGTACTGCAGCATTTGGCTTTTCTCTGCAAATTATGCAATGCACCAAAGTAATTTGCCTCCTGGGCCACTGCAAAGAGGACTCAGAAAGGCAGAAATGCCTTCTTGAAAATTTAAAAGCTAATCACAAAACATGCTCTGACAAGCCTGAGAAGACCCCAAAATGCACAGACCTGCACAGGGTTGAAGGGAACACAAACCCTAAGTTTACATGAAGGTGGCACAATTTCTGAAGATCATTTGGAGCCTGGAGCTACCTATGGAGAGGAATCAATCTGGTATCAACCTTGGGGTCACTTCTCACTTCATAAGAGACCTCTCCCCTTCCCAGGGCTACACTCACGACCAGGTATCACTGCAGAAACATTTTCACTTAGCAGAACTAGCCTCTGTGCTGACACATCCTAAGTATCTGCACTTCCTCAGAGAAGAGCATTTGGCCTGGTTTTCGGGGAGCAATAAGTGCAGAGAATACCCTACCTTAGACTGGACCTAGCCTGAGAAATCCCAAAGGGGAGAGTATTTGGGGAAAAATCAGTGGATTTCAGAGCTAGCTGTATTTGCAAGAGATTCAGCAGACTTGCCTCTTTGAACATTTTTGAAATGAGAACTTTCCAGGTCAGCTGGGAGGTGAAAAAGGCACGCATAACAGCCTTTTACTGGACTTAGCCCCAAGAGGAACAGAGGCACCATCTCACCCGCAGCAGGGCTGTTTAAATGCAGCCATCAGCCACTCAGCCTCTGGCAGGACTGTGCCACCCCTAGAAACGTATCGGCAAGGTGTCCGGGCTGAGAATGAAGCTGCTTATGCCCAGTTTGTGCTCTCTCAGCTGCAGGAAGGTGCAAGATGGTGACCTATCTGTTTCCTGAAAGCCTGTTGCTCCTGAAAGGTTGCAGTCAGCAGTACTACACAGGAGAATGGAGACAACTGAATGCAAATTACGTCGATGCAATTTAAGTAAACAGCAAATCTCAATTAGCTAATGGGCACGCTTAGTGTCGGCTGACACACCCAGGAGCACAGACATGTCTGTGAGGAAACGTCAGAGTTTCTGTGTGCTCACACCCCTTCTATTTCAAAGTCACCTCCTGAGCTAGGAATAGGTCTCTCTAGGGGAGAGAGAAAATAGACAGTGGTCCCGTGAGGGAGTGACAGGTAGCATGGCTGAACAAAGGGTGGTGTGACAGGAAGATATCACAAAATCAACAAAATGGGGCTTAAGTGGGGTCACCACCAACACTTGCATGTAAGCAAGGAATTGCCTACAGGACACCATTGTGGAGAAATCCTCCTAACCCTCTCCAGGACAAAGACATGCCGGGGAGCCTCTCAAATGTGTCTGCACATTCATGCAAGCAGTATGGGGAATAAATAAGAGGATCTAGAGGTCTGTGTTCAGTTTCAGGGCTGTGATCTTGTGGTGGGATGGCTCCCATGACTGGAGTGTTGCAAGGAAGGGATATAGGCTCTTTAGGAAGGACAGGATGGGAAGATGAGGAGGGTGAGTTGTCCTTCATGTGAGTGAGCAGCTGGAGTGTGTGGAGACAGGTAAGGAACCAGCTGAGAGCTTACAGGCCAAGATTAAAGGAAGAACGGATAAAGGTGATGTTATTATAATGGGTGTCTGCTATAGGCTATCCGACCAGGAAGGAAAGTGGATGAGGCTCTCTACAGAGAGGAGTGGCCTCATGTTCACAGACCCTGGTGTCCTCATGGGAGACTTAACCACCCTGGTATATGCTGGAGGGACAACACAGCAGGATAAGCAATCCAGGACTCCATTGATCATAAATTCCTCTTCCAAGTGACAGAGGAGCCAACAAGGAGAGGTACTCTGCTGGGCCTCTTACTCATCAACAAGGAGAGGCTCATTGCAGATGTGAAGATCGAAAGCAGCCTTCACTTCAGTAGCCATGAGATAGTGGAGTTCACAATCCCAAGGGGAGGGAGGAGGGTAAAAAGCAAGCTCACAACCCTGGACTTCAGGAGAGCAGACTTTGGCCTCTTCCAAGATCTGCTTGCAAAAATCCCATGGGTTAAGGCCCTGGAAGGAAGGAGTGGGGGAGGAGGGGAGAGGGCAGGCAAAAAAAGCTGGTTAATATTTAAGGATCACCTCCCCCAAACTCAAGAGGGCTGCACCCCTGCAAGTATGTAGCCAGGCAAAAATGCCAAGAGGCCTGCGGGAATGAACAAGGAGCTCCTGGCCAAACTCAGGCACAGAAAACAAGAACACAGAGTAGAAGCAAGGATGGGTAACCTGGGGGGAATGCAGAAATGTTGTCTGAGCATCCCTGGCCAGATTCAATTCCAGCTGGGCTTTAGCTTTCTTAACTTCAGAGAGTGAGGTGGATTGAAAACTGGCTGAGTGGCCAGACCCAGAGGATGGTGATCAGTGACAGCAAGTTTAGTTGAAGGCTAGTCACTACCAGTGTGCCCCAGTGGTCACAACTGGGTCTGATCCTGTTCAATATCTTCATTATGGATGATGGGGCAGAACATGCTCTCAGCAAATTTGTTGATGACACAAGCTGGGAGGAGTGGCTGGTATCTGATCCAATCTCCCTAGTCAAGCACGGCCACATAGAGCAGGCTGCCCAGGGCTGTGTCCAGTCAGCTTTTGAATACTTCCTAGGATGAAGGCTCCACAGCCTCTCTGGGAAATTGTGCCACTGCTTGGTCACCCTCACAGCAAAGCTGCCTTCCAGACAGTCACCTTCCATCAGGTATCAAAGTTTCTCCAAGGATGGAGACAACTCAACTTCTCTGGGCAACTTGTGCCAGTGCTCCCAGCTCCAGAGCTCCCTTCCGACCCCAACCATCCTGTCATTCTGTGAAGCTCTAACCCTTTCCAGGATGGCGCACTTCTGCCATGGGACCAGTTGTGTCGAGCCAGTAGATGATGTTGGACAAACCCCAAGTGGGGATACAGCACCCCAAGTGGAGTGACAGAGCCTACCAGTTGAATGTTGTAGCCTAGGCTGGATGGAGGATGCACTTCCAAAAAGCTACTTGGGACCTGAGGTCTGTAACACCTCACAGGCTTTCTGACACAGAGGTGTGATGGATAAGGATACAGTCCAAAGAGACATACAGGTACAAGAAAGCACAGCCATGCTGACCTGATCGCCCCTTGAAACCCACACAGGACTCCTAAGGATTCATGCCACAAATCCAAGACCACCAAATTTTCCTATTCCTAGGAGCACAACCACTTGATAATACTGTTGTGCCTCTTCCAGGACCCACAATAGCATTCCTACCTAAGAACACCCAAAGTCCATGAAGGCCATAATCATGCCTCCAGCAGTGGCCAAAAAGCACGGGCACCTGGAGGTCTCCTGGTCTCCTACAAACTTGCATGTCTTCTTGGGCCAAAATTAAGGCATTTGGATTTAGCATTCCCAAACTCTTTCAAGAATAACTCCAGTTTCCGCCATTGCTCCTAGAAATAGCAGGAGAGCCTCTGCAGCCTCCTGCAGGAAATGATTGTGCAGCTCTGTGCTGGCCTGGGGGAAGAACGGTCTCTTATTGCTTGTTTTAAACCTGTCACTTGCTCGTTTTGAACCTGCCACTTGCTAGCTTTATTCAACACTTTCTAGATTCCTGCTCTTGTGTTGGAAAGGCAGTGCACACTCATGCCCTCTTCAGTATACATCGATTTATCAGCCTTTCTCATCCCTCCCTCCCTTGTCTCCTCCTTCTCCCCTGTGGAGAGTATTCACAGTCTAAACAAAGCAGCAGCTCCCAACTAACAGCACGCAGGGATGGGACAAGGCACTGCACATCAGAATAATGGCGATGAGAAGACTGGCTTACAAGCAGAGTGGAACACTGTCTGTCCCATGGTGGGTATCACCTATGGAGAAGGCTCAGTCAGAGTGTCATGAGAGTCCCACCAGCACTGAAACAGGGCAGGGACCAGAGTCACCAGTCTGATCACTGTCAGGAATGCTGAAACGCCAAGGTACTGTGCCAGGCTGTAATATGCAACAGGCACAGTACATCGGCATCGATACCAACTGGCTCTTGGAGCAGTGCAGAAAAAAACCAAACACGTAGGGGTGGGAAGATATACATCATGTTTCTGTGCTATCTCCTTTCCCAGGGACTGTTTTTGCTCGGAGAAGATTTGATCTCTCAGGAGCAGCATCAGACAAATGTAATCCCCCTTGGTATTTTATCACCGGGCAATGATTTATGGAGCAGTCTAGGAGCAATTCCAGCTAAGGTAGAAAAGCAAGAAGGGTCAGAACTAGATCCTGTCTGGCTTTGCAGCTGTAGTTGACATCAATTTGAACATCTCTCTGAAAGGTCAGCCCTGTGAAGACAAGCCTGCTGGCACATTATTGGGCTGGAGGCACAAGTCACAGAGTGAAATTCTCTGTCTGGTGTTATGCCAGACAAACTCAGAAACAAAGGGGAACCTCTGCCAGAAAAAAACCTCACCGTCTCTAAAAATCAGAAATGGATACCAGTCTCTTCCTGAAAGGAAGGGGAAGCCTTGTTCCCTATATGAGGTTTACAGTTGCTCTCCTTGTCTTCTAACTATGTGGGCCTGTGTCCCTCGTTGAGATGGGCAAAAATGTGACTGAAAGCAGCTGCATTTATTGTTGGTAGAAAATTTTCAGAGCAGCTGAGAGTTGGAATTTGTGCTGTGAGTAAGACGAGCTCCTACAGAATGAGTTAGCGGATGTTTTAGGTGATTCATTGTCTTCTGATAACTGCCCAGCTCCTGAGGCGTCACTGGCATGCAAAAACAAGGTAGGTCTGGGTGAATCAGAGAGCTGAGGGAAGAGCATTGGCAGTAGTTAGCAAAGACATGCACATATTTATTCAGGGGCCAAGCCATAAACTGCCACTGTTTTCCAAGGTCTGCAGTGAACTTCCTGGAAAAAATGGGTTTTCTTTACTGCCAGATTTGGGATGTGCCTTGGGAGCAAGCCCCTTGCTCCATCCTCCAAAGGCAGGTTCTGGCATGAGAGGCTAGAAGAGCCAGGCTGAGCATCTCTATGTGGTACCTCCTGCCCACCCTTCAAAAACATGTCCAGTGAGTCCTCTGTGCCTGACAGCAAGACATAAGGTCTCACTAGTGCTGCTTGGGTGATTCTGGGTGTCTCCCAAAGAAGGGAACACCTTTTGTTCCATCTCCTGCTGGCCTCCAGGACATATCTCAAGATTGTTTGACCTTAGTTTCTCTGTCAGGCACCTAAGCTACACTAATTTTCTTGCCTCTACAACTGCCAAGAGTATTTGACATCTCAAGTACCCACAGATTACTTTGGAGAAGTCAGATAAATGGCAAGGTCTGGAGAATGAAGGAGGGAGCAAGGAACTCAGTGCCAGCTCATACCTACATCACTACTAGCTTCTCACTTTGAACCAGAGGTCAGGCATTTATCACAGAAGGAAAAGGAGCAGAAAACACAGGGGACTTTGCAACACAACTCAATGGCCTTGCATGTGTCCCAGGGCAAAATTTGTAATTATACCTTATCCTAATTACTGCTGTAGCAGCAAAGGCAGCAAAACAATGGAACAGGCACCAGCACCCAGGGCACGCAGAGCACCCTTGGCCATGGGAAAGGATGCAAGCATTCCCAGCCCGAGCTATTAAATCCCAAAGTCTGGTGCTCAGGAAGATCAGCGTCAAGCTTGAAAGTCCAGACATTTCAGTAAGGCTATTTCAAAGGCAGCAGCAGGCCTGAGGGAGGAATGCAAGGCCAGCTCTTCTGCATGCACCATGTTTCTCTTGTGCATGTGAGTTACATGGGGCCAATTAGCAGGGCACTAACACTTGGGCAAAGAAGGGAAAGGACTGTTGTGTCCAAGTGCAGTGCAGGTGTGCTCCTGATGCAGGGGAATAACCCAACTTTGGCATGTATTGAATATTTTCTTCTGCAGACCCATGGCAGCATTGCCTGGAAGAGCCCTCCACAGTCTCTGGTCCAATGTTCTTCTTGGAACAAGACTATTGCCCACACTGATGCAGGCCAGACAGCTTTGTCTAACGAACACCCAGAACCCCCCAAGGATGACAAGTCACCACCGCTCATCAAATGGAAGAAACTGACCACTCTGTTGCCTTTCTTGCATTTATCTTTCACATGAAAGTTTAATCTAGAGGTGAATAACTCACTAAAGGGATCAATTACCCTCCACAAAGCACCCAGATAAAAAGATAACTAGCTGAGACTTTGCAGTCTCTCTCTCAGGCACCTACAGCCAAACTCTCACCCCGGCATTTAGCCATGCCGATGAAGGGAAAAGGGGCCGGGAAATGGGCCAGGATTGCGAAAGAAGAGGTTCACGAACTTTCAGCTAGGTGAAATGTGTATGAGCTATAGCAACACTCATTATCAGAGGAGGAGCCATCTCCACTTCCTAAGCCAGCCTCTCCAAGAACTGCAGAAGGGCTGGAGCGGAACCAAGGAAATGGCACAGAACAAGCACAGCATCCTGTTTAAAAGGCTGGAAGTCAAGTCAAGGATCCATAATTCAGTGCCTGAAAAATCAACCTGCACGAAGGATCGTTTCAGAGGCACTAAGGGGCTAATACAGGGGCTGAGAAGCAGACAACTGGGATTTCTTAACAGCTATTTTATACCAAATCATTTAAATTTCCTCTCCCAAAGATTTGGCAGATGAAGGGGAAGCAGCAGATGTGATAATTCTGACCTCCACAGAGGACTTTGTTTTATCCCATTCAGACTTCTTGTCAGAAAGGAAAACACCATCTAGATGAAAGATGGATATAAAATTGGTCCAAAAATAACACCTTAATATGGTGACAAGAGCTGTTCGTGGCTTACGGTCAGTCTAGAAGGACATATACAGAAAGGAACAGTGGGAAAATGGTCCTGGCTTTGGTATTATTCAATGCTCCCATACTGTGGGCTAGAAGCCACGCTACGCTGCCTTAGAAATATTGCAGATAATGTTAAAGAAAAAAAGACCAGAGGAATTCCAGACAGTAGCTTCATCAGATGGCCTTAAAGACCAGGCAAAGACAAGATTTTACATCAGTCCAATGAAATTCAATCAAGTCAGGTGTGGAATACTCTGAAATCGGATCAATCCAGCCCAAGGAAAGAATGGGACGTGGGATGACACAGGCCACAGACGAGGCAGGGCAGTATGCTGGAAGCAAGCCTTCCTCCAGTAGAGTGGGACAAGTCACACACTTTAAGGGCGCTTGCAACTCTATTCCCATTGCTGAGTAATTGTCTAGGACCAAATCAGTGACACAGAGGGATTAATACTTAGGGGATGGAGACAGTTCACCCTAGCTTTACCCTGCCCATGACTGCTGTGTTTACCTGCCCTCTGCTTCCTGCCCAAGTGGCTGGAAGAGACAAGGGGGTGGGGACAGGCAGCTAGTCAGCGCCAGCTACTCTCATTACAGCTTAGCCTTAATGAAACTCCACCAGGCTGGGAATAGTGTTGGGTACCAAGTTTCCATGTGGCCCACAGCTTATGCCTGCTTTGAGAGGGAGAGGATTCCTGAAGGATGATGTGACCAGTGAGTGGCAGCCTGCCCTGGACACCCCCAGAGAAGGGCAGCCCTGCAGCCAACTGCAAACACCTGTCCACCACAGACAGATCAGTGAGAAAGTCCTATTGGAGTGGGGTACAGGCCAACACCACCAGTAAAAACCTCTCCTATGTCCCAGGGCAAGAATGATCAGGCCATTCCACCCTGGAAGCAAGACCACCATCCTGCAGCTCTCCATACTTTCTCGGGTGCCCAAAATCCCATCCACCCACATGACAGCTTCCCATTGCCACCAGTATTAAGTCCCCCAGTCTCTGAGTGAGGGCATCCAGTACATTCCGGGGCCAACCGGCAGGCAATCCTGTACCTCATGTGAGCAGCAAGTCTTACTAGGCACTTCATACAGGCTGTGGCACACAGGGCATGCTTCTGGGAGTCAAGCAGTCTCTCTGAGCTTTAAAGCAGCCTGGCATTTTGGAAAAGAGAGGACTTCCGTGACATTTCATATAGAACTTTCTTACCCTGATGATTTAGCAGCAAAAAGTTCTCCAGATAGTGCTACCAGTAATGCCATTTACCCTGTGAATTTTTATTCTGAGAGGACAGGAACCATGGTAAATGGTGATATTAGCCCTCATACACTCTCCTCACCCTGGCCCATGGGTCAGTGGCTTTACAGCCAAGACAGTGTGTTTGAACATTCATACGACAGAGCCAGGCAACACACACCTCCGTGGGGTTGCAGGATTGCCTGTTGTCCTCCCCAGGGGGACAGCAGCAGACGCTGCTAGAACCACAGGGCATAGGTCTAGTGGGGTGGGGTTTTTACCTTGGTATAAAAGGGAAAGCACAAAATACTCAAGAGTAATCCTGCTCTGTTTGTACCTGTGCTTTACATTCTCTGTGGCTGGTGATTTCACTGGCCTTCCCATACCAAAATCAATTAGTTTTGTCTCTGCTGATGTACTGACTGCCTCAAAAGTATGTGTTGATGGTATCAGGTACATTGAAGGCAGGCTGCACTGTGCAGATCTGACATCTCACCAAAAAGAAACATATTTTCCTTTCATATGCAAGGTTTTTCTAATTAACCTGGAAGAATCCTATGCTTTCCTCCAAAGAGGGCAGAATTCTCCTGTGGAGCAAAACTGGGCAGTTTGTTTGCCAGCAAGTAACATGGGAACAAGACACAGCTATCCTTCCATCCAAAATGTCCATGTACTTTGCAAATACAGTCAAGGAATTTCCTATCACAAAGGCAGAGATCTCATCCCACCCATGATCTCATCCTGTCCAATATCAGAATAAAATTCCCATAAAGTCCCACTGTTTCTTAGTCACCAGAACAGGTGTGAAACACAGCTGTCTCCTACCCAGGGCTTTTTCAAGAAGAAAGGTTTAAGCAGGTCTTGCAGCCATGGCCATAAGTCCAGTGGTTTGACCCACAGAGCTGACCAAAGTGCTAGAAAATACATCCAGGCACAGCCACAAGCCATCTGTGTTTTGGTCTCAGGCCTTTCAGCCCAACAAGAGATCAAAGGGCGTCCAGATGAGTCACATTTACAGTAACTAGATGAACCCCATCATGAAGCACTGCTTTAGCTTTGCCAGTTGCAACGTGCTCTGCACCCATGGACATTGGCATTGCCCTTTAGCTCCCAAGCTCTGTGGCCCAGGAACTGGACAAACATGCAATTTGCACAGCCAGATACAGCTTTAACCTCTCTCTTCTCCCACTCTGGAAAGGGCTGCACCTCCAAAACCCAGCACAAGAGCTTCACATTCAAACCACTCGACCATTTCAGGACCAAGTCAGACAAAAACAGAAATAGCTGCAAAAACGCTTTTTATATCATTCTCTGAACTGAAAGCAAAGATTTAGAAGCAGCACTGGGCAATCTGGCAAGTCCAAGTGCAGCAGTTTGGAAGTGAGAGAGTTTAACAGCTGAGTGAATACCTGGGGGGCATCTAATGAGGCTTTCAACAACTCATTCCCAGGATCTAGTCTGAATAGTTTTCAGTCACAGCTGGTCTGCAGAAACAGAGCGGGAACAACCTCAGTGCTCACTGATGGATTTACTGCTTCCTGCAGGCATTACAGCATGCTGTCCCCAAATTGCACGCCTGTATGCAGCAGCTCCCTCACACCAAGTTTGGAGAGGGGGAACTGCCAAGGCTCCTATGGGCCACGCGCCTGAGCAGCTGCTGGGTCACAGCCCCAGGGTGGGATCTGCCAGCTTGGGGCTTGCAAGCCCTTGCACACCCAGCACATCCTCTGGTCTCAGATAACCCCTGTGAACAGCATCCTCGGGGTTGTCATCAACACCACAGCCAGTCTGGAGGGTGGCAGGTCAATGGGCAAACAGGAGGCCAATAAATCTGCTTGCAGAAGTCATGCCCCGAAGGCTGGGGCATGGAGCTGCGTGCTGGGTGCTGACCACCACTGCCTGTGCTCTGGGGAGGACACACAGATGTCTGTTCCACATCCAGCTAGCAAGGACTGCAGACCCTGTCTTGCCTGGGGGCTTGTCCTTGGCCTCCCAGCAGGCACAAAGACGGTAGTGTGCGTGTCCAGGGAGGAAGCTGGGAGCTGGTCTGAGAGAAGCCCATTGCCACTGCAGCTGTTTGCACAATGCAGAGCGTGTCCCGGCTGCACTCACACGCTGCCAGGGCCCTGGCTTGAAAGCAAGGAATCGTCAACAGGGAAACTTCATTTTGCTGCCCTAGCAACTCCCACCCTCCAAATTCTAGAAGAGAAAACCGCAAAATGGAACAGTCAGAACCAAGTCCTTCAACCCAGACACCTGCCTAATGAGACTTCCCTGTGGGATGGAAACTGAGGATTCAACAAGGGCAAGTGCATCTGGGGAAGAACAACCCCATGCACCAGTACAGGCTGGGGGCTGACCTGCTGGA
>VZRW01008974.1:464004-482828 GCA_013398125.1 Aegotheles bennettii
CCCTAGGATTCTGTGATTCTGTGATTCTGTGATAGTCTTAGACAACCAGGTCTAATGCTAAAAAGCCCAACCTGGGCTGTTCGAGCCATCCTGCTTGATTCCCAGCCTGCAGGAATTTGGGGGTTCAACAGAGGCAAACCCACGTGGCTAGTGAACCCATCCAAGGGGCTAGACCAGCAGAAATTGTAACCTCCCAAGTGTCCCCAAGTGCCATGCCCAGCCAGTCCCCATCTCCTACAGCAGACAGGACACAGGAGGCTGCCAGGCTCTGCAAAATGAGCTCTTCTAAAGTGAGAGAGAAGGCAAAGCATACATAGCCAGGGTGAAGCATTGTGCCTGCTAGGCACCCGTCAGACATTGGGCAGCCCAGGGACACACAGCACACGCACTGTGATTTGCCATGTCCGCAGACCTGACTGCCACATGGCTCAGTGCCCAGCATGGGCCGAGGCCACCTTGAACCCAAGACGTGCTCAGGTACAATATAACTTGCATGACACGGGGCTGTGTGGTGGTGCGGGGGGATTTTGCCATATGCGACACAGGCAAAGCCCCAGGGATGTAAACAGGAATTACCAGCTGTGGGCTCCTGCTAAACAGCCCTGGCTCCGGCTCTTACCCACACAGCAAACAGGATGCTGAGAGATCCTGCTGCTGCTGCTGAGGATGAGCCCTGCAGCGGTGAGGGGACCGAGGTGTCAGAGTAACCCCCTTGCAAATACATGTGCGTGTGTCCCCCTGCCCCACTCACACTGGCATGAGCTCAGCTGTCAGCGTGAGGGCAGAGCTGCCTTTGTGCAGGGCAGCTCTTGTCCTCCAGATCCACTTTTTGAAAGCTCAGCTGGACCCAGGAGTTTGGGTCACACTAAGGATCGCAGAGGAATCTCTGTGGCTCTGGAGACTGTTGTGTGCATGTGTTCCTCAGCCACGACCATTTCTGGCATGAGACAGGGCCCAGCTATTATGCCAACCTCTAATGGTATAACCCAAAAGCCACTGTTCCTATCCACACTGACCCTACACTGAACCACTGTCACCTACGAGACACTAGTACTTGTCCAGTCTGGGGTCCTGTCACCACCAGTGGCTGGAAGCAGACACCTAGGGAGGCAGGGAACAGGCTGAACACCAAAATAGTGCCCTGAATGCATTTCCAACCTTCAATGATGCAGGATATCTGAGGCTGAAAGCAGCAACTTGACCCTCAATAGCCCATTGTGGATTTTTTTTTTCCTTGCAACCAAAGTCAAGCTCTGACCATCCTGCCCTGGATCTTTTCCAGTTAGCTCAAGGCCTCCTACTGCTTCTCCAATTTACAAAGGGGGGTTAAAAATTAATACTATTGATAATATTTATAATAACAATATGCAAGCCAACTCGACCTGGATAAAGGCCTAGATAAAGTTTCCATCATGTTCTTAAAGAGATGACTTTGCCAAGGTACGAAAAACTAAGCTACAGCCTTGGAGAAGTAGGAAACACCAAGGAAGGTGGCTCTCCCCACCCAGCAGCTAGGGAAATGCGGGAAGGCAGTTTCAGCCAGACCATTTTATCTCTGAGACCAGATGGCTTTAAATGCTTCCCCAGAGCTTGGAAAGGGCCAGGCTCTGCCTTGAATTTGCTTTTGATGCCACTTCATTAGAAGGTAAAAGGGAAGAAATGAACAATCTATATCTTTGTGGCATCAGGAAACAGCTCTGTTAATTCTGTTTCCTTCCCTGAGTTTACTCAGGGCATGTCATCTAGCATCAGGGCTACATCACCTAATCTGCTTATCATTGCCCTGCAATCAGGAGCCTGGACACCAGCCCAAAGGGCAGATGCATACTCCTGGGCATTATTAGTAAGTTGGAAAAGGCCAGGCTGTTAAACCTGACCCCAGTGCTTAATTGCAACACTCCCAGTACACAGCTTTTGTTTGCTGCTGCAGATCCCAACAGTGTCCACCTCCCAGCTCCAAGCCTGTGGGAGCGAGGACAAGAGGGGCAGAGCATTGCTGGGGGAGCAGGTGACAGAAGGAAGGTGTTGCAGGGAGAGGCACCCTAAGGCAGGCACTGCAAAGCCCAGGGTGAGAGTACCTGTGGCACCCCCTGCATCCCAAGCAGGAGGTCTCTAGGTTTCTTGGACTGTCTGAGAAAAAGTAGGCAAATCTGATAAGATGCAGAACTTCTCCCTTTCCTGCCGGATTAGCACACACCCCACCTGCATGTCTGGGATGGGGAGCAAAGCCCTCTCCAGTCATGCAGGGCTCAGGGCTTGCTCCCACCTGCTCACAGCTACAGCTTGGCCTGGCTGGTCCACAGGCAACCACTGCTTTACCTGCCAGCACTGCCACCAAGCTGTGTTTTTGTCACCTTAGTAAAAACCTCTTGAACTCAGGAGGAGCCAAACTGCACTGACAAGCCCTCATCCATGGCTCCCAGGCTCACCCTGCCACCCAGCTGCCTGCCTCCCTTCCCCCTAGGAGGACTGTGTCTTCTCATGGCCAACCTCCACCTGGTGTCCAAAGGGAAAGAAAAATATAGCCCCCTGTGAGAGTCAGGACTAGAAGATTTCAGGCTCTTTCAGCACCTGCTCTCATCAGGAGCAGGGGTCCCATGGCAGAAGACAGCCTCAGGCAACACATCAGGCAGGCAGTATTTGGCGTGTTGGTTGGACCCACAGCTCTGAGGGCAGTAATGGGTGGCTTGTCATGGGGTCAGTGGATGAAGCCAGGTATAAGTTATAAAAGTTAACAGGACAGAAAGAGAAACAGCAACCCCTTGCTTAGTTTCTTAGCTGAGGAGTGCCAAATTTTAGCAAACTAGCTGCGTACGACCAAGCCAGGTGTCCCCAGCCTGGAGCTATGCACAGCTGGCTGTCAACATTGATGCCCTATAGACATGGCTGAGGGGACATGAGCTTCTGGCTGAGTCCAACCCACCTCTGCCTTCCAGCTGGGCTGAGATCCAGTGATCAACAACTCCACAGCCTGTCCACCGAATGGTCTGGCATCTACCGAGCTGAAGGGCTTTGGGGACACTCGGGGAATAGCTCTAGGACGGAGTGGGGAATGGAGCTGGTCCAGCACAGACCCACCCAGCCCTCCAGGAGGCCAAGGCCACGAAACCAGCCTTAGAAAGATGCTGTGTAGCATACATGGAGCCAGCCCTCCAGCTCAGTTGGGTTTGCTCATCCCAAATTAATCCAGAGAGGATGCTGCCCTCTGCTGGGCTCCGTGTGACTGGCAGAAAGTCAGGGAAATTCGGAGGAGCCCAAGAACTGTTTTTTAGGGCTCAAACCCCTCAAATAGGGGCTCTAAAATGTGATGACTTACCATACCTGTCTTAGTGAGCATCCCAGGGACTTTTCCCACGGAGATCCAGGCTGCTGCACCTGCGGGTGCAGCCTCGGAAGGGAAGAGCAGTGCCAAGCTCAGGGGTGGTCTCTGAAGGACAGGGAGATAGATGCTTGCTGGGATGGAGAGCAAGAAGATGAAGGCCAGGCAGGGGTTGGGAAGGTCTCTTGGGCTTGGGGAGGACCACGGGGTCCTTACCAACTTTCAGAGCAGCTAGCATTTCATCTTAATTAATGATTTTCATAAATTAATTAGGTTGGTAGTAAACTAAGTTCACAGTCAGTTTAAGTAAGCCATCCCTAACATATGAAGGACATGGAGCTGTTGGAGTGAGTCCAGAGGAGGGTCATGAAGGTGATCAGGGGGTTGGAGCAGCTCTCCTGTCAGGACAGGCTGAAGGAGTTGGGGGTGTTCAGCCTGGGGAAGAGGAAGCTCCGGGGAGCCCTTAGAGCACCCTTCCAGTACTTGAAGGGGCTACAGGAAAGCTGGAGAGGGGCTTTTTACAAGGGCATGGAGTGATAGGACAAGGGGGGACGGTTTCAAGCTGAAAGAGAGGAGATTTAGGTTGGATATTAGGAATAAATTCTTTCCTGTGAGGGTGGTGAGACCCCGGCACAGGTTGCCCAGAGGAGCTGTGGCTGCCCCCTCCCTGGCAGTGTTGAAAGCCAGGTTGGATGGGGCTTGGAGCAACCTGGTCTGATGGGAGGTGTCCCTGCCCATGGCAGGGGGGTTGGAACTGGATGAGCTTTAAGATCCCTTCCAACCCAAGCCGATCTATGTCTCTGTGACAGGGTCCTGTGCTTCCCGGGCAGGGAGGAGCAGGGATCGAGCGCTGTCAAGCCCCAGAGTGGCGCTGAGACCCCCCCAGTGCCACCTGCAACCCGTGGACAGCTGACTGCCCCGCCACCCCAGCCCCGCCGCCTGCGGGGGGAGCGGGGGCCGAGCCGAGCTCCTCCCTGCCTGCACTTCCTCCTGCCGCTGGCACCTCCCCGAAGCCCTGGGACACCAGCAGGGACGGGCAGCCGCAGGGAGCCCCTGCTGTCCCGGATCCCCCCCGGACCGGTTGGGAGACCCGCGCTGGAGCCGGCTGCGCCCACCGCCCCGGCATGCGGACCCCGGCGGCGATGATCGTGGGGCTGGTGCTGTGCCCCTGCGGGCTCCTGCTGACACTGACGGGCACGCTGGCACCCAACTGGAGGCAGGTGAGCCTCCTACCCGACCAGCCCATGGACCTCATCTTGGAGCAGGGCATCTGGGACACGTGCAGGGAGCGGCAGAGCAGCCATGACCGCCTCTGCGGGCAGCCCGACGAGCTGGGCTACTTTGAGCAGGTGCCTGTGCGGGTGGCCCAAGGGCTGATGCCCAGCTCGCTCATTCTCACTCTCCTGGGCTTGGTGGTAGCTGCCTTGGGGGTTCGTTGCTGGCAGAAGGAGCCACGGCACCTGCTGGCTGGTGTGGCAGGGCTTGTGCTGCTCCTCTCAGGACTGCTGAGCCTCATCCCTGCCTCCTGGTACACCCATGAGCTGTGGGCACTGCCCGCACCGGCTGGCAGCACGCTGGTTGTAGGCTACAGCTTGGTGCTGAGCTACTTGGGAAGCTGCCTGGAGATTCTGGGAGGGCTGGCCCTCACCCTCAGCTTCCACCACTGCTGCAAAGAACGCAGGGCCCCCAGGCTGCCCCCCAGCCCTGTGCTGGAGACTGGGTCACGCTCCACCACTGGGGCTTGCCACAATCCCTGGGATGTGCTGGCAGATGAGCGAGATGGACAACACTGGAAGAGCACCCTGCCTTGTGACTCTGACTTGTAGACCCAGCACGGGGACAGCAGTGGGCACCAGCCCTCCCTGCCTGGCACCAAGATCACCTCCAAGCCCTGCCCTTCTCTTGTGGCACCTCAGAGCAGGCTGAAAACAAGACCAAGGACCTAGCTTGAATCACTTGCAACTTTCTCACAAGCCTGCCGTGCTCCAGGTCCCACAACCACACCGAAGCCCTGCTGGGTTGAGGACCAGCCCTGGCTCCCGTCCCTCTGTGCAGCTTTTAGCTCACCGCCCTGCACCATGCAGCAGCTTGGGCAAAGGCAGCTCTGGTGTTCCCACACAAGCAAGGTACGGGTTAGCACTGTGTAGCCTTCAGGGCTAGGAACTGGGGAGAGGAGCACCTCCCACATGTCTCTGTTCACCTCAGGGCTCTGCACACAGCAAAATAAATGAAGAGGAATGGGTCTGTGCTTTGGGATGGTTATGGGCTTTCTGCCAGACAGGCTGGGCTGGGAGCCAGTGGGCACAGCTGACCCAGCACCCCCATGCTCTGCCTGAAGGAGGGAGGAAAGGGCTATAAAATGGGACAGGTGGCTTTTATAGCACCTTCATCAAGGACTTTCCCCCACAGTCAAAATAATTTCTGGAAGAGGTTTCTCCTTCCTTGAGCACAGCTACTTCAGGGGAAAACAAACAGATCACAGGGGAAAAAATAGCATATATTTCCCCTTTCATCATTAACTTGGTGTGAGGTGGTAAAACTGGTCTCACTGGTTTGTAAGGGACATGCAGGAGGTCAGAACAGCACTATAAAATCCTGCCTGGCCCCCTGCATAACAGGTCAAGAGCTAAGCCAGCTTCCTTGCAGAGCTGTTTGGCAAGCCCAGAGCACCCTGGTCAGCAAGCTAAGCCGTGCTGCAGAGACACAGTGGATCCATACGCCTCAAGTGTGGTTAACGGAGAGTAGGGGCTGCACCCAGCAGCGGGCGACCAGATTCAGGTGGCTCAGAGAGGGTGATGGGGCTTCAGACTTCCTGAAAAACCCCCCAGAAATTTTTGCTCTGGACTGTAAAGTCCCTAGGGCTTAGATATCTGGGAAGAGCAAACCATACTCTCTTCCCTGGCCCACACACAAACCACAATGGCACCAGAGATGCTGCACAACATTTCTTTATGAAAATACAGCGTCAGGATGAGATGGTCCCTTCCTCAATGGGGCTGGCAGCTCCTGCAGAGATCAGATGGGTGCATAAAGGATGAGTCTGAGCCAACCTCCCTGGGCCCATCCCACACCTTGGCACAGGAGCTCGAGCGACATAGGGGAGCGGGATATCTCCTGTACCAGCCCGACTCCAAGGCCCAGGCCCTGCCCCTCTCCCCCAGCACGAGGTCAGAGCTCGCCTCAAGAGTGGGCACCATGCCAGTCTTAGGATCTGGATATCAGGGTGAGGAAGTAGAGGGGTTTAGGGCACCCCAGGGTTGGAGAAGGGTCCCTGCCAGGGCCTGATCCAGGTGCTGCTCACCTCTTTCCCATCATAAGCTTCATTCACAAAGGTATCACTCTTGGGGGGAAGCTCTTCCTCCTCCTCATCCTCTTCCTCGGGGTCGCTTTCACGGTGGTACAAGGTCAGCACCCGGGTAGAGGCAGTGCTTGAGGTCCTGGGGAGGAAAACAGTACACTGAGGATGGCATGGCCACCTCCTAGAGGCGAGGCAGATCCCAAGATCCTGCCGCAACCCCAGTAATAGTCTGCTGGAGTGATCAGAGCTTTCCACATAGCCCAGGAGTGCCCCAGGACACCAGTGTCCCCAGGCAGAGACCCCTCGTGCCTCTCCATCCCAGGCTGTGCTTGGCCCAGCCCAGCCCCAGAGCTCACCTCCTTCGCCTATCCCGCCTCCGCATGTAGGCCAGGGCCCCCACAGCAGCGGCAGCGAGCAGCAGCAGCACAGCCACCCCCAGGGCGATAGGTCCTGCAAGGGGCTGCACCTCTGCCTCCTCACAATAGTCACCACGATAGCCCAAGGCACAGTGGCACGTCACCCGCCCAGCCTCGATGGCACAGTCCCCACGCAGGTTACACGTCTCACTGCTACACGGTACAGCCCCCAGCACCTCCTCGGTGCTAGGGGATACCAGGAAGGGTTCTCCATGCTCCCGGTGGCCAGGGGTGGCGGGCAGGCTGGGGCTGGGCTGTTGAGGCTTGGGTGCAGCTGTGGGTAAGGCTGGTTTCTTTTCTTCCACGTGGGACATCCCTGATGGTGCTACCACAGGGACCTGCGTCTCCACTTCCACGGAGTGGCCTGGCAGGATGGGCATAGATCAGTAGACCCACGTAGACCCCTCCTTCACAAACTTGGGGAGACTGGGCAGCACCCCCTGTGCCCAGTCAGGACCCCTGCACGCCCCAGCTGTGGGCAGACACTCACAATCAGACTCATCGGAGCCGTCAGTGCAGTCAGGGTGCCCATCGCAGACCTGTTCTCTGGAGATGCAGCTCTGTAGGTCACGGCAGGCCTGGAGCGGGGCTGGGCAAGGCAGTGCCACCGTGCATGCCACCCCACGCACCAGGTGGTAGCCAGGGGCGCAGCGGCACAGCCGGCCCGTGGGGTTGGGCAGGCAGAGCTGGGCACAGCCCCCATTGTTCTTTGCACAGCCATTGGTGCCTGCTAAAACAGCACAGGTTACCAGGGCCACTACAGGGCATGGCTCGACACCACAGATGCCCCAAGCTGGGGCTGCCCCACACCCACCTTCCTGCGAGAACTGGCTGTAAATCCTCATGGCTACCAACTCCTGCTCCATTGGGAACCACCAGCTCTCAGCCCGCTCCAGCCGGCTGTGCCAGATCTTGCTGGAGCCTGGGGACACATGGGGTCAGCACTGCCCCACCTCCTCCTGCAAGACTGCCCAGGATGGGAGATCGGGGTCTCCCTGCCTGCCCTTCACCCTGGGAAGGGGTAGCCTGTGCCCCACGGGGACTGGCAGAGACCCCCATGTCCTGGTGCAGTAGGAGGAGCTGGATAAAGCACAGCAAACAGATTCACCATTGGTTGAGGCTGTGCTCCAGAGCAGAGTGCCTTCTCCGACGGTGAAGAGCAAGAGGCCGTGCAGCCCTTCCCGCACCACCCGGAAGTGGGATCCGTCCAGCTCAACACTGCTGATGGTGCCTCTCTCTGCAGGGCACAGATGCAGGGACATCAGATGTAGGGGCACAGAGGGCTCCAGGCTGCCCCTCAGGGCCGTGCTGGGCTGTGCCCTGTGGTCTGCTACCCCCAGCAGTGCCCCAGTTCAGCCACACTCACCACGGTCTGCCCAGTACAGCCGGGTGCTAGCACTCCCGAAGGTGAGGCCAGTGGGAGCCCGGGCTCTCCTCCAGACGACCCTGCGGCCGGTGCCATCCATGGCTGCGCACTGCACCATGGCACCGGGCCCACGGCTGCCGGCCGCCGTGACAAAGCACATGGCAGAGGCACGAGGGCACAGCGCCAGCCAGGCAGCACCCCGCAGCCCCCTGCTGAGCAGCACCAGGGCCCACTGCCCTCCTGGAGCTGCCACGCAGATGCTGGGCAGCTGCCCCTTGATCCAGTACAGGTTGCCACTCAGCCAGTCCAGGGCCAGGGACGTCACCGTGCCCTCCACGGGAACCGCCTTCTTCCAGGACAGCCGGCCCCAGTCCTTCAGGCGCAGCAGCCTGATGGAGTCGCCCCCCATCTCTGCGAAGTACAGGCTCTTGTCTTTCACCGCGTAGTCGATGGCTGTCAGGCGGCCCACCTTGGTCAAGGGCAGGGCCCGGTATGAGGGAAGACTGTGGGATCCAGCTGTCGTGGGCAGGTCCTTCAGGTAGACCTGGACAAAGGAGGCAGCACTAGGATGGGGGCTCTACTCCCCTGACAGCAGCGAGGACAGCAGCCCCCAGGCCTGGCTCTGGAGGACGGTACCTGCGCTATGGCTGCCGGTGACACCAGGAGGGCAAAGGCTGACTCGCGGAGGGGCAGGCAGGTGGTCTCATCGTCGGCCAGTGTCAGCCCAGTGGGGCACCGGCACTGCCCGACGTGCCTGGCACTCAGCAGGCAGAGGTGGGAGCAGCCACGCGCCTCGCAGGGGTTGGTGGCCACGGGGCGCAGGGTGGGGTGCATCACCTGTGGGAAGGACAGGTTCAGCCCCACAGCTCTGCCAGTGCCCAGTGCAGAGCTGAGCATGACTGGCACCACGCCATGCTCCCCAGGCCCAGCTGGGGCAGGATAGCAAGGCGAAGATGATGTTCCAAGGGAACCAGAGACTCTTCGGCACAGGGACTGTTGCCCGAGGACCACCAGGGATGGGGGTACAGCTCCCAGTGGCTCCACGCTCAGAGGACGGCAGGGCCATGCAGGGTGGCAGCCCCAGCAGAGCTGGCACAGCAGGGTTTGGGGCTCCCCCAGGTAGGTACCTGGAGGCCGTGGGGCTGCCCATGTCGCTTGAGTAGCACGGTTCTGTTCTTGCCACTGGTCTTGTCCACCTGCTGCACGGACCATGCCTTCCTCTCTGACCAGTAGAGCTTTCCCTCGCACACAGCTGCTGCGAAGGGGCTCTGGACCCAGCCCAGCTGCAGGACCTGGCAGAGAGGCCGTGAGCGCCCACCCTGACCCTCATCAGGGCCCCGTGACCAGAGCCCCATCACACACCTTCACACTGGTGCCGTCCAGACGTGCAGAACCAACACTGCCCAGCTTCTCATCCATCCAGAAGATCCTCTGGGAGGGGAGGTCAAGGGCCAGTGCTGTGGGCCACCCCAACCCCTGAGCCAGCAGCATGTGCCTCTGGCTCCCGTCCATGGAGGCCTCCATCAGCCGTGGGTGGTTCCCCACCTCTGACCAGTACAGCAGCCTGGTAGGAAGAGAAGTGCTGGCCCACAGACCTGCCACACCATCATCCCAGTACCAGAGCAGCCCAGAGCTGCAGCACAGGACTTCGCACCCCATCAGGGACACACTAAGAACTCCATCCAGGGCAGGGGCAGATGCCTGGGCTCCTTCCCCTGTCACACAGCCCCAAAAGCACACAGGTGAGGCCATCCCAACTCTTTCCTAGCCTATTGCCTGTCTCCATAGAAGAAAATGGGACAGGGCAGGGATGGCAAGGAGGTCCCCATGTCCTCTTGTCCCAGCCTTACCCTGCCAGAGGCTGGAGCACCAGGGAGTGGGGCCGGTCCAGGTCTCCATCCATCACCACAGTGTACTCTGGTATCCCTCGCCAGGCAGCTCCCAGGCGAGTGGCCAGCACCTGCCCTGCTGCCCCATCTGTCCAGTACAGGTTCCTTCCGAGCCAGTCCACTGCTATACAGTCTGATCTCACACCTGCAACATGCCCAAGAGTCAGCACCTGGGGGGTGACAGCTGCATGGCCCTCTGGCACAATGCTCCAAGCCCATGTTCCCTCCATCCCAGGAGCTCCAGCTCCTCCCAACGCTAGGGGGGGGATCACAGCCTGGCACCTCACTGCAACCTGGACACAGCCATGGAGAGGCCAGCCCTGCTAACCCCTGCTGCCACAGCCCACCTTTCACCAGGGTGCCTTTCTTGCCAGAGTCAAGGCCCTGCCAGCGGATGCTCTCTGTGGCCAGGTCCATCCAGAAGACTTTCCTCTCCACCAGGTCATAGTCAAGCGAGAAGGCTACACGCTCCTTGTCAGTGGTCAGCAGCACTTCCTCACGCCCACTCCGCAGGCCATAGGACAACACCTCTGACTGCACGGCCACCAGCAGCATGGGCTCTGGTCCTGGGGCAACACAGAGCCACCCGGACACTGCTCAGTGCTGGTGACCCCACAGCCCCAGCACACGCAGACAGGGAGCACGGGACTTGCAGGCATTGGAGCCTGCTGGGACTTGGCCCTACCACACAACGTGTCCCCCAGCTAGTGCAGGTGGGATTTCTGACTGGCCACAGGCTGGCAGCAGCTCACAGCCAAGAGGGGCCTGGGAGGCCACTTGGCAGTGGGGACAAGGCCATTTGCAGGACTACAGGACTCCCCGTGGGCAGCAGGCATGGGGAGGCAGGTACCCACCAGCTCCTGGTGTACCCTCGAGTGCCAGGGACCCTCAGTGCTGCTTGGCCATCCCAGGGCTTACCAGTGAGTTTGCAGATGTGGCCATCGGGCTCCAGCAGGTAGCCAGGGAAACAGTCACAGCTGTAGGACCCCGGGGCGTTGAGGCATGTCTGGCTGCAGGCTGCCTGGCTCCACTCTGTGCACTCGTCTATGTCCACGCAAGACTGACCGTCCTCGGCCAGCCGATAGCCTGGGTCACACCAGCACCGCTGTGGGGAAAGGGGCCATCAGGGTCCCCTTGGGGACACAGGGCTCCTTCCTGCAGCTGGATCCAGGCAGCACAGTGGGTTAAGGCTCTGGGCCAGGACTCCCGGCACTCACAGGGCCCTGGGGCGAGGGGTAGCAGAGATGACCACAGGATTGCTGGCAGGGGACGGAGCAGTTTCCCCTCTCATCCGAGCCGTCCGTGCAGTCCTGCCGGCCGTCGCACACCAGGGATGCGTTCAGGCAGGCCCCCAGCCCACACGGGTACTCGTGACTCTGGCAGGGAGCGGGTTCACCTGCAGGGACACCCGGGGAAGGCTGCCCTCAGCCTCATCCACCAGCTCCTTCTGCTCAGCTGGGGCAGATTCACAGAGTGCCCAGGGCTCAATGCAGCCACACCCAGAGCTGTGCCCGTAACCTGGCTTCAGGCTACCCTAATCCCCAGGCCACCAGCCCTCAGGGGGCCAACAGCTACCCAGGGCTGAAGCCACCACAGATGCTGGGAAGAGGCAAACAGCACACGGGGCCTTTCACCCTGGCACAGGCATGTGCCCAGCTCCCCCTGTGCTGGGCACCCACCAACCACCCCGGGGGAGACACAGCGGGGGTAAGAGCAGAGCGTGGCTCACAGCCAGCCTCATCGCTGCCATCCCTGCAGTCACTCTCTCCGTCGCAGCGCCAGACATCGGGGATGCACTCGTGGCCACGGGAGCAGCCCCACTGCTGGTCCCCACACGGCCCTTCCTCCCAGGGACAGCCCTGCAAGAGCAGAGGGTGAAGAGTGCCACCAGCCCTGCGGGAGGCAGTGGGGACAGGCTGTGTCCCTGCCACCCCACTCACCTGTTCGTCTGTGCCGTCCCCGCAGTCGGCAGTGCCGTCGCAGCGCCAGGCCTCGGGCACACACCCCCCGCTGCGGGGACACGCCACCTCGCCCGAGCGGCACAGCAGCGGCGGGGGCACGGCACAGCCCTCCTCATCCGAGCCATCCCGGCAGTCGCGGTCACCGTCGCAGCGCAGGGCCAGGGCCACACACTGCCCACTCTGGCAGGAGAACTCAGCCGGGCCACATTCCCTCGGCGCTGCAGGCAGGGCCAGGGGTCAGCAGGGGCACTGTCCCCACCCCGTGCCCGTCCCACCAGCACAAGCATGACACCGAGCAGCATACAGCCCCTCCAGCCGCTCTGCAGGTTGCCCTGGGCAGCGCCTGCTTCTGGACCCACAGGAAGCCTGGTGCACCCATCTGGGGGCCGGGCAACCCCAGCAGCCCCTGTTCCACCCAGCCCCAGCGTCTCACCACAGTCCTGTTCATCAGTGTGGTCCAGGCAGTCAGCATGGCCGTCACACAGCCAGCTCTGGGGCACGCAGCGGGTGGCAGCATCGCAGCGCAGGGCGCACTCCTGTGTGGGGCTCCAGCAGCCCCTCTCATCCGAGGCGTCGGGACACTGCGGCACCCCATCGCAGCGTTCTCCAGCTCTGACACAGGTGGCTCCGCTCGCACAGTGAAAGGCCCCTGTGGAGACAAGGAGCCTTGCTAAGCCTGCAGCAGGCAGCCATGGTGCCCAGACCCTCTGTGACCCAGATTGGCTCCACACCACAGCAACAGGGCTTGGTCTCTCGTAGTCAGAGCATCTAGGTCCCGAGCAAGGTGACTGAGGCAGTCTTACTTCAGCCACATCTAGGTCACCATGAGCAGCAGGGCCAGCCCTGTCATCCCCTTTTGACTCACAGCACCTCCAGCCCAGTGCCAAGCTCAGAATAAACCAGCATGACACAACACAAGAATCAGAGCCCAGGACACACTGAGACCTTTATAGAATGATAGAATGGTTTGGGTTGGAAAGGACCTTAAAGATCAGTTAATTCCAATCCCCTGCCATAAGCAGGGACACCTTCTGCTAGACCAGGTTGCTCAACACTCCATCCAACTTGGCCTTGAACATTGTCACGGAGGGGGCAGCCACAGCTTCTCTGGACAACAGAGAACAGCCCCACCCCACCAACCCTACCATGAAGCAGCCAAGAGCCCTGAGGAGACCCATGTGCACAGGGGGCTGAAGAACAGCTCCTACCTGGGGTGTCACAGAGCTGGGCACATCTTTCCTCATCAGAGCCATCCGCACAGTCCTTCTCCCCATCACACACATACTCCTGGGCCACACACTCAGTGCCATCGCGGCAGGGCACATGTGTGCGAGGACAGGACAGATGGGGGACTGAGGTCGGGGGACGCGCAGGGCTGGACGGCAGAGGTCGAGTAGGCAGCACTGCCTGTGCAGGGCTGGTTGGGCGCTGGGTGATAGTAGTTGGCCGTGGGGCAGTAGTCTTGGTTGGCAAAGATTGGGTGGTGGTAGTGCTGGTGGTGGTGGTGCTGCTGGTGGTTGGCCACGCAGTGGTGGTCTTGGTTGGTATGGTCTGAGCAGTGGCTGGTGCAGGGGTGGTCTTAGTTGATGTGGACTGGCTGGTGGTGGTTGGTGTTGTAGCCTTGCTGGTTGGTGCAGAAGTAATGGTGAGCGCAGTGGTGGTCTTGCTTGGTGTTGGTCTTGTGGTGGAGGTGGTGGGCTGAGCAGCAGTGGTGCTTATGGTTGTTCTGGTAGTGGTGGTCACAGGTGGAGGGAGTGGCAGGGCCGAACCCTTGTTTGGTGGCACTGGCAGAAGCATGGGAATGGCAACATGAGCCTTGGATTTGGGGCTGTGCCCTTCCCACACTCTGGGCACCTCCAAGACCACCCCACATGGCCACCAGCAGCCAGACACCCTGCCCCATCTCGGAGCAGCACAGGCCACCCAGCCCCATCAGGTACCACACCAGTGCCAGACATAGAGCCATGGACACTCTTACCAGCTTGTGGCTCCAAGCCCACAAAGGCCACCACTCCCTGAACGTCTGGTGCCGGCACGGACAGCACAAGGGCCAACGTCCTCCGGTCCCACAGCAGCAGAGCTGTCCCATTTGTTGACACCAGGTATGGCTCCAAGGCGGCCCCNATTTGTTGACACCAGGTATGGCTCGAAGGCAGCCACAAGGCCATGGGACCAGCTGGGTGCCAGGGTGACTGCTTGCCGCTTGGTCAGACTCAGTGTTCGCAGGCCTGCAAGGCAGAGGGATGGGAGGACCCTGAGGGCCTGCAGGCACCACCCCGTGGCCCCCACAATGCACAGCTATGGCAGGGACTTCATGGCTGAAGCCAGGGGCTCAGCCATGGGACAGTCTGCCCTATGAGCACCCCACTGCCCAGGCAGGGACCTGCTGCATGTAGGGCATGGCTGCTCACTCCTGCCTACAGCGACCACCTCCGTTCCCTACTCCAGATATCAACCAAGGCTCACCGAGGGCTGAACTCCAGAGCAGGCTGAAGGCTTTGGTGTCCATGGCCGCGGGCAGGTCTCCAGGCCACGTCTCATTCCAGACATCCCGTGGAGCACCCCCAGCCAGGCTCAGCTGCTGCAGAGGCTGCCCGTGGGCTAGCCAGTACAGAGCATCCCGCTGCCAGTCCAGGAAGAGGTGCTGGATGCTGCCGCGAGCACGGTGCAGGATGCGCGGGGACATGTCAGGTGCCTGGATCACCCCGATGACCCTCCGGTTACATGCGAGCCAATACAGGTCCCCCGAGCGGATGTCCACATGGGCAGAGCAGACTTGGCAAAAGTAGGCAGGCAAGCAGTTATGGGGCTGTCCCATGACCCTGCTCCTCTGCCTGGATCCCCTCCCGGCCCCTAAAACAAGGGCACAGCTGCCCAGTGCCTCGGCACAGCCCCAGTGTGGGCACCATAGGACTGCTGTGCTCTGCACCCAGGAGATGCTCAGGCCTCAGAAAGCACCAGGAAGGGGAGCATGACCTCCATCACCCCATAGGATCTCACCTGGCAGCCCAGTTGCAATGGCTTCTCTCCTGCCAGGGTGCCCCACAACACGCAGTAGCGTCCCATGGTCATCTGTCCCGTAGAACACTGACCTCTGCCAGTCCACATCTTGCAGGTGTAGGGGTTCCTGCCACACCTGCACCTGTTTGCTGTGTGCTCCAGGGCCCACCTGCACCAGGGAGATGGCCTTCCCCGACGCATACACGATGGACAGCTCTGCGGGGTGCAAGGTCAGCATGTGAGTGTGGCCCCAGGCACACCAGACAAGGCCACCAGCATGAACCAAGGAAGAAATGTAACAGCACTGGTGTGTGCTGGGAACCTCATCCCATCACGGCCACAGCCCTTACAGCCTCCTCTGACTCCCAGAGGGATGCATCCCACCCCAGACAGCCCAGCCCACCTTGCAGACCCTGCTCACCTGCACACTTCCCCGAGGGCAGAAGGAAGAGGCCCTCTGGACACGCACACTGGTAGCCCCGCGGGTGCACAGGGGACAGGAGGCAAAGGTGACTGCACAGGCCCATAGCACATGCAGCAGTGTCCCCTGGGAGCAAGGGGACATAAAGAGCTGAGGCAGCCATGACCCCCCCCATGCCTCTCCTGATCCCAAAAAACCACAGGCTGGGTCTGGATATGGGCTGGCTACCCCAGGCAGGGTAGCAGTGTCACGTGAGGTAGAAGGGCTCAGCTCCACCTGAAGCCATGGGACTCGGCAGCTTTCCTATGGGCTCCTATGTCCCCTCTGTCACAACCCCACAACCCCTCACCACAGGACGAGGAGAGCCATTGGGCAGGACCCGGTTCGCTCCAGGGCTGGCGCAGCCTCCCCTGGCAGCCTGGGAAGCGGTGGGGGTGCTGCCAGCCCTGCACAGTGCAGGTGCCCAGCAGGGTACTCACGGGGAGGCTGCTGCAGCGCGTGTAGCACCGTGAAAGCTGAGACAGGGGCACGGAGCAACACCGCGTGCTCCTGGGGAGAGGCCCAGGTGGCTGACACCAGCTCTGTGCCATCAGTCCAGAAGAACCGGCTCTCGAACACAGCCAGGCCCAGTGGCTCCGTGTGGCTCCGCAGGACGGCAGGGAAGGAGTGGCGCCCGCTACCATCCACCCGCAGCGTCTCGATGGACTGGGGACAAGGCAAGGCACGGTGACCATGTGGCACCCCCACACCTCGGCACAGTTCTGCAGCCATGGGGCTCACACTGGTGCCTTCCCCCTCCCAGCCAAGGGATGTGTGCCAGATCTGGGCACAACTCCCTGCTCCCTCCCATGCCTTGGCCACAGCCACAGTGGAGCCAGGGTCACCCTCCCCACTCCCACCCCATCACCTCCCAGCACCTGGTGGGTGAGAGCCCTGCTGCCCCACATCTCTACCTCCTTGTACTCGCTGATCCAGTACAGCCTGTCAGCCACATGGTCCAGGCTCAGCCCCACAGGCTCCTCCATGGACACCACTGTGAGCTCCCGCCGGTTTGATCCATCCATGCCAGCTGCAGCAATGACTGCCCGGCCCCTCTGCCCGCGGTTGACCCAGTACAAGGACCTGGGGACAGGCACTAAGCACCCACTTCACGGCATAACACCAGTGCTGCCACAGCCCCGTGGCAGGCATGACATGCTCAGCACCAGCATCACTCTCCCAGGATCCCAGGGCCAACCCTAGGCTCGCTCACTCCTCACCTTGCAGCTGGATGCACTGTCAGCTGCTCCGGTGCGATGTCCTTCCCCAGCACTGTCACATAGCCCCGACCATCACTCAGCCCTGCGCAGATGCCTGCAGGGTGGCTGCTGGCCCAGTACAGCTGCCCTGTGAACCAGTCCACGGAGATGCTGTTCACCTCCCCAGCATCTGCAGAGACAGACAGAGCGGTTTAAGGCACACTGCCCCTGCTCCAGGCCAGGAGACAAACCCCAGGTTGCCCCTTCCTCTATGGGGAAAGACAGGGCTGGGGTGGCAGGCCAGATCTCAGCACCCATCTCAGCCCCGCTACGGCACCCAGCACCCTTGCTCCTCCCCACCTGCATAGAGGGGCTGTGTGCCCTTCCCTGGGAGGTGAGTGTGGAGCTCGCCCTGCTCTGTCAGCCAGTAGTAGGTTTCTCGGAGCAGGTCGTACACCAGGGCACGGGGTTCGGTCTCGGTGGAGAGCAGGGGCCGGTAAGCTTGGGTTCGCACATCCAGAAGGGCCAGGTCCTGCCCCACGGCCACCAGGATCTGTGTTGCATTGTCTGCCAGGGCAAGGGGGTGTCACCCGCTGAGCAGAGACTCGGTCAGCTGGTGGCACTGCCCAGCCTCTCAGGCAGCCTGGGCTCCCCAGCTCACCCTACCTGCCACTTCGCAGGCAGTGCCGTGCCAGAGGGTGTAGCCCTGGAGGCAGGCACAGCTGAAAGAGCCCGGGGTGTTGATGCACAGCTGGCTGCAGGGGCTGTACTCCAGGGAGCACTCGTCCACATCTGCAGGGACAGACACAGCCAGGAGCCCACTGCACAGCTAGCCAGCCACCCCCAGACAGCACCAGCGCTGCTCCCCAGGGACCACAGGTAGGGTCCCCTAGATACCAGGTTCTGGACCCCAGCCCAAAACACACCAGCTGCCAATGGGACATGACCTAGACACAGCTGTTGTGGGGCCAGGTGTGACACGCAGGCAGGAGCAGGGTAGAGGCTCCAGGGAGACCTCGCTGAGGCTGCCTGTGCCCGAAGCGCACGCACTCTGACCTGTCCTTACCAGCACAGCTCTGCCCATCCGCCTGCAGCACCCAGCCAGCCCCGCAGGAGCACTGCACTCCCCAGTGCGTGTCAGTGCACGTCTCTGCGCAGCCCCCGTTGCGCACAAAGCAGCTCCGACCTGTGGGGACACAGTTGGAGGGGTGACATGAGGCAGGACAGCTTTGTGGCCAGCAGCTGCATGTAACTCACCGCACGTGCTGGGCTCGTCGGTGCCATCCAGGCAGTCGTCCTCGTCATTGCACATCAGGGACTCCAGGATACACTTCCCCTCGTCACACCGTGCCATGCCAGGCGGGCAGGGGGCTGTGGAACACAAAGCTCATGTCAAGAGTACAAATCGACACCGGGTGAGCACAGGGCAAGCCACGGGTCCCAGACTCATGGGGAGGCCCTGCAAAGAATCAACAGGTTCCTGGGATGCTTGTCACTATCCCAAGGGGAGCTGGGGCCCAGGAAAGCAAAGTATCCCCTACTTCACACATGGCCTGGACAGGTCTCACACCACGGAGGAGCGTGCAGCATGCCCACTCACCGCAGACATCTTCATCCGAGGAGTCGCCACAGTCATCAATCCCGTTGCACTTCCACTCGGCCATGATGCACACCCTGTTCCTGCACTGCCACTGCCCGGGCAGGCAGGGATGCTGGGGACACCCCTCCTCGTCCCAGCCGTCCTCGCAGTCCTGGTGCCGATCGCACAGCTCCCAGTGTGGGATGCAGTGGTGGGTGCCGGGACACTGCACCTTCTTTGCCCCGCACACTGAGGGAACAGAGCAGCACTCGCTGTGCCCCCTGCCCTGTACCCCCACCCACCCCCGCTCCACCCCACCAGCACCACAACACACCAC
>VZRW01008974.1:484299-499824 GCA_013398125.1 Aegotheles bennettii
ACAGCCGGGCAGGAGGAGGATAAGGCACCTGCCGCAGCCTGGGAAAGCAGCTCCCGCCGGGCCAAGGGGGGGGCATGGCCCAAGCGAGGAGATGGCCCCGGGGGCTGCCAGCCCCCTTGCTGCACAGCCGGGGCAAGCTGCCAGCCTGCTGCCCCTCCACGGCTTCGGCTCGCCACCGAGCTGCGTGTGCTGGCCTGAGTGCCACCTCCAAGCCCAGTAGGGGCTTCAAGCACATCCACTGCCCGTGGGTGCTGCGCATTCATCTNTCCCCCTTGAAACCCCCCCATGCATCAGCTGAGCCCCAGCAGTTGCTGCTGTGGGTAGGTACTCTCTGGCACCACTGCCCGTCTGTGAGATGTGCAGGAGCACACAAGGGGCATTTGCTGAGTACGAGAAAGCTCTGGGATCATCTCCCACATGCTGTGGAAAGGACTGGGTGCCAGCCGCAGGGCCGGCACAGGAGGGGCTCTGGCACAGCTAGGGCAGCTGGGAGCTCAGGGCAGAGGCACCGTAGGGTGCCAGGGTGTTTCACAGCCCTGGATCAGGCAGCCCAGAGCACAAGGAAGATGCCCCAGGCCTGTGGCGTGGCCAAAGAGACCATTTGTTCCAGTATGTGGTGCCCCACTAGCACTGGGAACTCCCCTGCACCAACAGCATCACAGCACAGCCCTAATACATGTACACCCCTACCAGTGCTGCAGCCCAGGGGCAGGCTCACCCAGCTGTCCTCTCTCCCCGGAGCGGCATCCCTGCAGCCCTGGACCACACACAGGAGTGTGCAGGTCCCAGGGATGATGAGCATTTGTGGGGCAGGGACACCAGGCAAGGGGGTCCAAGTGGTCAGGGGAGGGAGTGGAAAGAACAGAGCACATCTGTGTGGGTGCACAACAGAGCAGTATCCAGTCACTCTTAGGCCACACAGAAAATCCTGATACTCTCATCATCCCTGTTGGCCAGTGGTAGGTCCCTGGGGCTCTGCCCCACCTCCAGGGTCCACCCCAGCTCTGACACCCCTAGCGTATTCTTTTCTCCCCAGGCTGTGCCTCCACTCAGGCACTGAGCCTGTACCACTGTGAGAGCTAACCCAAGGAAGGGGACAAAGAGAATCCTGCCAAGAGCAATACCCCTGTGATGGGAAGGAGGACAGCACTTTGAGCAGGACCCAGCAAGAACCTTCCTGACTCCACGGGGTGTCCAGCACCTATGGTCCTTTTCCTGCTTTCCATGCCCTTTCTTCAGGCTGGGAAGGGACCATGGCAGCCTGCCCAGGTGGATGTGCAAGCCCCTAATAGTTTACTGGGCTGGGGGTTGCACGTGCATTGCTCCTGCGAGATTAGTGGGCTGTCCTTGTGTTCAATTTAATTCCAGCATGGCCTTTGCCTTCCCCCGATATCAGGCTCCCACACACCACCGAAGCATTAACTCCTCGCAGCAGCTGGCTGGGAAGGGCAGGTGGCAGCAGAGGGACTTTGGAAAAGGGTCCAGAAGTTTTTTGGGTGCAGTAGAAATTTCTGGTGCACCTGAGCATTAGTTTGGGGAGCTAGGACAGCAATGATGGAGAGGACACCTGGTGTGGCCAGTCCCTTAAAATGCAGGACATTTTTTTTAAAAAAGCAGAATTTTAAGTCAAAGTATTTTAAATATGTGTGAATAGATAGAAGAGCATGCAGGTATATGTATGCACAGACGGTGGCCCACTGTACACAACTATGTTCATATACAAATACAGTGGCTTTTGCTCTATGAGGTACTGAATTTCTTTGCCTCAACTTCTGGAGACATTTGTTGATTATTTCAGGTTTTTCTTTGCAATTCCAACAGTTGGGAAGTCTCCTTTTCCTCACTGACATTTAGACTCGCCCTTCTCTGCCTCCAAAATCTAAGGGGGACTTGAAAATAGCAGAAAATAGCAGATCAAAATGATGAGAGGGAGCAAACAGCACTATGCAAAATTATATACAAAAGTCCGGCACAATGTCCCCATAAGTGCAACGTAACATTTCCACCTTTAACTATTCCTAGTATAGCAAACATTTTTTTCCAATATCCAAAAGCGGTTTCACATTAAATAGCATGATTGGTTTTATATTGTTCACATAAAATTACATGTATCCTTTCTGCTATATGATTGACCAGGTTCTGTTCTCATTATTGGTGTGAGAAGTTTTAAACTATTCCTGTCCCTTTCCAGGTAACTTTTAAGCATTCTTTTCCTAAAGTTGAGGGTTGTCATGCTTGTAAAAAAAAAAATAATAAATATTTCAGTGGGACACCCTGCCTCACATGAGTTATTAAGCTACTGCAACCTTGTCCCCATAATGAAAGTACAGTTCTACTTGACTCTGTGCTGTGTCCGTGCTCAAAATTAAATTATCTGCAATCTGTTGTCTACAACTTATCTCAGCAGAAAAACTGGATTTCATGAAACACCCATTTATTCCTAGGAAAACATCTTACTGAATGCTTCAGTTATTAAAGAGAAGATTTCAGAGCACTCCAAATAATACTAATTTTATTAAATATTTTAATAAAGTTATTTTTTATTTCAGTTTCAAAAACTGAAGCTTTTTCCAGATAACAAAAATCCCTTTTTCAATCCTGAACAAACAGGCTGAACACTTCGTGCACAAGAACTACAACCCCTACTCCAGGGTCTGGCCCACAGCAACCCAAAGCACTGGCCACACTGACTGCAGTGCTCCTGTGAGACTTGCAGGGTGGTGCCCCAGTGCTGGAAGACTCCTTGATGTACCAGGTAATTCCACCTGGCCTGGGACAGCCTCACAAAGCAGGTAACAGATGCTCTGCCAGAGGGATAGGAAATGACTGGGGACATTGTCCTTCATTTGCCATTTTTCTACCTTGCTCTCTTGGCAGCATTGCCTGCCCTTTGCACAAACGTTCCTCCAACCTGTACCCTTATGGGCAGCACACGTGTCCAGCCCCAGCCCCAAAGGAAGCAGCAGCAGCGACAGCATCTATCTTGGTGGCCATTTTATTTTAATGAGCAGCAAAGGAATCTCACAAGTGATACCTCCAGCCTCCAGGAGCCTCAGCATGGGCAGGAGGAGATCCAACACTGAGACCTGTGGGCAAACCCTCCCGTAGACCAAGCAGCCCTGGAAAAATAAGTTTACAAACCTAAGGCACTGCTGGGGAGAACTAGGAAATATTAGCACCTGCTGTGATACAGCCTGGCAAGAAACATCCTCTACCATAGTATTCTTACCATTAATCAAAAGGGTTAATTTTGAAAGGAGTGACATTCAGGCCACCTGGAGGACTGATTTTATGAATGCACTGAGGAAACAATTTCTTGCTCTCAGCAGTAACAAGAGCTACACTGCTCTCATCACCCTAGAAGTGATTGGAAACTTGATGCATTTGTCCTCCTGACATTTGTTTCAGAACAGAATAGAAGAAAATGATCCTTTTAAGAAGCAAGTTAATTATCAGGATAAGGAAACTGAGCCCGTTTCGACCTCTTTCACCGAGTCTGGAAAATACACGCAGGAGGTACGTATAGTGCTCAAAAAGGGTCTAAAAAAATGTGCTTGCCATCGCACCTCCGCCACATCCTTGTCATCCTGCTCTTCCCCAGCCCGAAGAGACTTATCTGTGAGAGCTGGGAAAGATGGAGAAGGAAATCAGGACTTCCACTCACAGATGCCACAGCCCCCTCAGCATCCCCCATCAGGGCTTCACCCGTCAGGCTCTGCCTGCGACGCCGCTCCACGCCGCCACAGGGGAGCAGCAGAAGGCTGCAGGAAGGCCTTGCCTAGTCCTGCTCTTCGCAGGCTCCGCGAGTCACCCGTGAGACCTGGGGAGAACAGAGAAAGAAATCAGGACCTGCAGGGGCCATAGCCCACGCCCAGCCCGACATCAGCCCTGTTGCACATCCCGCCTTCCAGCCGCACAGGCTGCCACCAGACCCTGCTCAAAGCTGCCCTGCACAGGAGTCGGGACAAGATACAGACTCTGCTAAGGAGGCCAAGCCCAGTTTTAGACCAGGACAGGGTGATGGGGTTAAGTCTCCTAGCCCTGGTACCTTGGACCTGACTCTGAGGCTTCGACACTTCCACCCTGGGAGCAGGAAGGAAAATCACTGTCAGCCCACACCAAGAGGGCAGAAGCATCTCCCCAGGGTCACAGGTGTGCAGGTCTCTCTGGAGGATAGCTGTGCTAGTAGGACATTAGGGGTCTCCCACTCGATGACACAAACACACTCATGGGTATGCATATAAACATACACATATAGAAATACATGGATGTTGAAGGATTGTTTCCAGTCCTTTGATACCCTGCTCCACTGAGGTGTCTCCTGCCAGGCGGGTCCATGAGGTCAGTTTATCATGGACACGATATTTAAAGCAATGTGAAGTGCTGCTGTCCCTCCTTGCTTCAGGTTATGGCCAAGAGTGTGGGAAGATGGACAACCAACCCATGAGGAGTTGAGTGTCTCTTGCATGGGTGGGTGAGATTGCCTTGAAAAGATTAAGCAATGCCATGGCTGGATAAGGGGCAGCGTTCACTGCTGCTTATAATGAATGCAGAATGAATTCATGATTATGGATGCCTTGTCAGCTCTCATGAGCAGTGACTGACCCTTCACTGTCTCCTCTGGCCTCATCTCTGTTCTCCACCACACCTCTCGACACAGTGCCTCCACTCTTCACAACAATCACGGTGTCACACACAGTTCCTGCTCACCCCTCTAGCCAGTCACGCTTTCAACCAAGCTGTGGCCCCACACCGACATGTTTCTACCCTTTGTGACCAGGACCTGGCAGGCCCCACCAGGACCAGAAAACTTGGAGGGTTGTCATCCCAGAATAACCAGCTGGCTACACCTTGTTCTTCCCCAAACTGAAGTAAAATTCTTCACAAAAAATTTGTCAGAGCTCTTCCTTCCTTTTCTGTTTTTCCATCCTCTACTTAATAGCTCCAAGTTTCTCCTTGCTCTGGTTCTGCATTCAACACACAGAGTGGACACCCTTGGCAAAGATGCATTCTCACTGTGCCCCTTGGCTGAGTTCATTATCGAACAGAGTAAAAACCCAAGTAAGGAGAAGAGGTCCTCCTCTTCCAGAAACAGCAAATCCATCATTGCGCCAGCATCATAGATACCCATTAGCATCACATCACTGTTTTTAGCTGCTCAATAAGGCATACCAAGAAAAATAATTGTCTTTATCATCTATTATCTAGATTCATAAACTTCACAAGCAAACATCTGATTCATCATTGCTTGGAAAATAAGCCTGGTCTTAACATGCCACCAGAACAATCCCTTCCCACCCAGCTTTGACTGGATTTCTTTTTTCAGAAGGGAATTTGGCTTTCTGAATTCCAACAGTCTGCAGATTTTTCCTCCTTCTCTGTGTACTGAAGGCTGCATCTGCACATCCACTGCTGCAAGATTCAGCCAGAGCAGGCACAATTCATACATACCATGACTTCTCATCCAACCCACCCATGCGCGTTCCCTCCAGGAACATCATGGTGAAGGTTGGGATCTGGCTATACTCAGTCCTCACTGCCAGAAGCGTGGTTGATGTCTTGGACCAGGATGTCCTCCTTGACTCATGACATTGCCCAGAGTCACTGATGCCTGCTCTCAGTGTTTTCATTAAAACCTCACCTACTTTGATTGCTCCAGACCTGGGGCAACAATGCAGCCCACTGCGATGTGAAGCACACAGTGAAGGCACTCATGCAGGAAACAACAGCAGACCTCATCTTCTGCCAACGCTTTCCAGGCTCACCTCTTTAGTGACTCCAGGCAGTACTGAGAGCTGTGGAAATACAAAGAAGGCTATAAACTAGGCTAATCTGCCCTCCTCTCAGGCTATCACAGCAGATCTTATTGCCAGTGAGCAATAAAGCATTATAACCCTGGGACAGCCTGTGCTCCACACATTACCTCCCTTTCTTGTTCCCCAAGGAGTTTTCAACAAAATTAAGGGGAAAAAAGCCACAAAGAAAAAGAAATTATGCTTAAGGAGGAGAAAACTGGGAAAACGTGTACTAAAACCTCACCCAGGTTCCAGTGATCAGCATTTTTTGAGCCAGACAAGGTGTCTCCATCTAATAGCCCTTGATGGCTTTTTCTTCAAGTTATCCCTTTTTGAACTCTTGAAAACCTCAATATCCCACAACAGGGACTTCCTCCTCCCAGCTCTGCACTGTGGGAAGAAACCAGGTCCCCTTGCTTCCTTGTAACGAGACACTCAAGAGCTTCACCTGGTGAAGGACAGTTCCACCTTGCCTGCTCACAGCTGTACCTCATCTGTCCTCTCAAGGCTGAATAACTCTAACCTGTTCCTGGTGTAGAAACTATCCCAGACTTTTAAAAATTCTTGGTGCTCTCTTCTGGCATTGGGGAGACCATAGTTGTGCAGAGCATCTGAGACACAGACATACCCGTGCTGCAGAAACACTGCTGCAAGAGGCTTTTGTATGTTGTTCCTTTCTTAAGGTCTGCCTCAGACATGGTAGGGGTTAATCCATTCCTTGGCACTCCGAGAGCTGCAGCAAGCAGCCAGGTGCCTGTGAAGCAGGGCATCCCTGCTGCTAGCACATGCCTGCTCAGTTTCCTGTTGATGGTGCGCTCTGCTGGAACGCGGCATGGCCAGCCCTCACTCTCCAGCCAGAAGGGAGGCTTCTCACCTTGCACTGTCCACCTGGGTTTGAGCACAAGCCCAGTGCAAATCGCAGGTGTAGGATTTCATGTACAGGAGTACTCCTCATGTCTCTGTCTCTACCATGCACCGAGTTGCTGCATATTTCCAGGCTAACTCTTCTCCTCCAAAAGCTCTTCAGAGGCAGCCAAGAGCACATTGTCCTAAATGGCTGAGTTACCTCAACCCGGCACACAGAGAGAGATGACAAGATCAGGTTAGCACTGACCACAAAAGCTCTCCCATTGTCTTTCAGGATGCAGCTCTTCAGCATCAGCACTTGCACTTGCTGGAGCAGATGGCACTGCACTCCAGCAGCTGTTCCTCTTACCTAGCAGATACCATGAAGGTGGGCAGTTGGAGCAAGAAGGGCATCAGCCCAGGTATCTACACCTGTTTGCTACTGTAGGTCTCATATTTTGCAATGGGCTTTGGTACACGCTGTATTCAGTCTTTCCTGTTGAATGTCTGTTTGCCTTGAGTCTGGAATGAGCAGAGAAATCCCAATGCTCAAGCAAAGGGGAGGAGCACTCTGGGAAGATTCGATGGGAGCAAGAGACATAGGCAGGGTTGGTATTCCTCCCTGGAATAACACTGCCTAAATCCTACTGATTGCAAAAGTCTCATGCAGAATGCATTTTGGCTTTATTTCATGACTCACAGCAGCTCTGCTCTCTGCCAGATCAAACTACATCACACACTGCTTTACACTGACGGGGCTTTTAGCCCCATGCAAAACACTGCTGTTATCGTGTTGCCCAAAGGCAGGCACCCGGGGAGCTGGGGCTGTGTCCAGAGCATCCTGCTTAATCCCATGAATACCAGTCCTCACGAAAATAGAAACAATTGCCTTCTCACAGAGGAGCTTGCTGTATCAAGTTTCTAGCACTCACAGCAACCAAGACAAATTAGCAGTATCATTGGGGCTGGTAGATTAAATGTTTTTTTCCTGTAATGTAAAACAAATGAGGGATTTTTTGGATGTGTTTTGGGGATGCAGGGGGTTTGGAGTAAGTCCTTAACTTTTATGACATACTGTGCTCACTTAATTTTTTGCATTGATGACATAGGAAGTATGCTTGAAGCCAAAAATGGAGTGTGTTTGCCGTACATAGCAAGTGTGTTGGCAGAGAGATGCTGGTTCAGCTAATCAAGCAGCCCACATTATTTAAAACAACCCTAAACCTCCAGCAGGCCCTGCAGTTAGCACATCCTCTCCAGAGCTCAGCATGTGCGACAATGCTGCGGTAGCAAACTCACTGGGATGAGACTGGAAAACAAGTGGAGGAGAGAGCCCTGTAGCCATGGCTCTGACACTGCCTCAATTTTCATATAAGAAGCATTTAAATGGACTTACCAAGACTGCTTTGAAGGCTGGTCTCCCATTTCAAGGCAGGGTTTTCATTTCCAAGAGGTAGTCTTTCTTTCTTTCTTTCATTTTACTGCCAGAATTTTAATCAACTTTAAATGAATAAATGCAAAAGATTTGCCTAAACACTCGCTACTGCTCACTGTAACTTCATCTTGTCTCAGATGGCTGTTCTTAAGATGCCCCACCAGCTCTCCCTGGAAAACCAGAGGGAAATTTTTCAATCTCCTGTAATTTGGCCTGTCTGTTCAAGCGGGATGCCCAGAAGCTGCCGAGGTCCTGATTTTTAAAGTGTGCAAGGCCTTTCTCAGAGACTGGCAGTCTCCCAGGAGGTGCCCAAATGCACAGGGAAGTACTGATGTCCACCCTCCAGAGCACAGCCGCCTCTTGGGAAGCGGACGATCTCTGCATTTTCCCTTCAGAGCAATGTGGGAGTGTCAGCACTGAGCATTTTATTGTCTCTTGGAGGGACTGTGCCACTAAGTCCAGGACATAAAATGTTGCACTCATTTCCTTCTTTAGGGTGGCACCCTCTTTCATTCCTCCCAGCTCACTCTGGTTTCAACCCATTTCCTACAAACAGGGGTTGTTTAATACTGGCAGCTCTGTCTGTGGGTTGCTTTCTCCAAACTTTTTAAACCCACGGGTCAACAGCAACCCAAGCATAAAGGTCTTCAATACATCCTGGTTCCAGGAAAATCAAGCCCACTAGAGGCAGAAGACCTCCTGGCAGGACCTCACATCATCTTTGCATTGCCATCAGCAAAGACACAGAGCAACAAGGCAATGAGGGCTACTGGCTCTGCTCTTCATGAGACCACTTGCATTTCTCCTGCCCTGAGCACCCTGAGCATACACTCTTGCCACCGCAAAGGAAGAGCTTCCAGGGAATGGTAGGCTTGTGACCTCCGGTGCTCCTCTTCCCTGCAGTGAGTGCATGCTGCCAATCCTTTTGAAGAGCCCTGGGGCTGGCTGTAGCAGCATGTCTATTGAGAACTAGAGCTCTGGGCAGCCACAGATTGCAGCATCTAGCATGAATGCATGACCTGGCTACTTTTTTCCTGGGAAACAAAGACGTGTGAGCCTTGGGACCATGACTATTGGGCTCTTGCTTCCCAGGAGTAGAGCTGTGCTGATCCAGCCCAACACATTCCCTGTGGCGTTGTGACTTTTTGGGAAGTACCAGGGGGCAGAGGACACTGACACAAGCAGACAGTGCTGCCTCAGCTGCCTGAGAGGGAGATGGGGAGAATGCATGGTATGCTGTCATGCAGGAGATGCTGAGTGTGGTTGGCATTGCATCCCACATGGCTGGGGGGAGAGGCTGTCCTCAGCAGGCTGTGTGGTGTGGAGATACCAGGGTGAAGACAGGGCAGCCCAAAATCTTCAGCATGTGTGAGATGTCCACATATCTAATGTATGCCAGGGCACAGACTGCCTTGTTTATGAAGAAAACACACAGATTTAACCTAGCATCCCCCATCACAGCCCCCATCTCCAATTAAGGCTGTCCCAGGCCCTCTGGGGAGATGATGAAGTCTGTAGGAGAAGAAAGGTAACTGGGACAAGCTCAAGGGCTGTGAAACTTCCTCTCTCATTAGCTGCACATGCATATAACTTGCCAGGCCGCTTGGTTTTTCAGTGATAACCCTGGGGTTACACACTCGAGTGCTGTCTGGCTGAGCCAGCCTCAGGGAGAGCCCCGGGCCCAGGCAGCCTCCAGGGCACAGCACTGCACAGGACGAGGACCAGAGGCCATGGTAAATAACTGTGGCTTATTTAAACAGCCCCAGCCTGGCAGCAAAATGTAACACAGCAGCAGCAAGACTTTGGCAGCTTTTGGCCTTGCATGACTACCATGAAACCAGCCACCAGATGTTTCCTCAGCACCCTGCCTACCTCCAGAGGAAGGGGAGAAGCGAGATGCTCTGTCTCGGTGCAGACACCCAGGGTTTAGCCCCGGGGTGGCTGGTGTTCCATACTCACTGCTGAGCCGTGCCAGCCTGGCAGAGCACAAGCACTGTGTGCCAAGGGTGCCTGAGAGGCGACCGAGCACCTGCCGTGGCCTGACCGTATCCCAGCAGGATGCCAGGGGAAGGATTCTTCACAGAGAGGAGTCTGACCCCCCTTGCCACCTGGGAGAGACACAGGAGCCTGGCATCTTCTCTTTCCAGCCACAGCTCAAGGCCTGGCACGGGCTGTGCTGACTTTGTGCACATGTACAGGGATCACCACCCTACGCAGCAGCTCTTCTCAGAATAAGCCCAGGACTTCAGCCCTGAAGCTGGCGGTGCTCACAGCATGCCACCGCCGTGTGACCGGTGGCCAGCACAAACACCACAGCTGCCCTCCTGCTCCCCATGCGATGAGGGCAGGGGGTGCTCCAAGCCAGGCAGGGTACTGTAACGTGTGCCACCTACCACAGGGGAGTTTCAAGACCCTTCCCCAGATCCCTGGTTTCACCATCACAGTCCTGCCATCAGGTAAAGCTGAGGGACTATTCCCATCAGCTCAGCACTGGGCAGAATTACGGTGATTAAGTCTGAAATTCCTTGATGCTCCGTTTCTGGCTTTTGGAGCCTACTCCCTGCCCACGCTCAGTTTCCTGCAGTTCTGTAGAGATAGCAAAGCTTTCTACTGCTGTGTTCAGCCCTTGTTTCACTTTGCTCTTGAATGGCACTACAGGGTAGAGAGAGATAGAGAGCACGGAAACATAGCAGGCCAGGAGCAGAAGGGAGAAGAAGGCTGGGCTGGCGCTGGTTTCCCAATCACTCTGAGTGAGTTCAGGGAGAGGATTGCTGCCAGAGGATTTTCAGTGTGTTTACATTGCAACTCCACTGGATATGAAACGGGCAATTGAACTCAATGGATGCTTTGCCAGCCTCCCAACCACCTCTGCAGAGCTGGGGCTCCCATGTTCCTCTCGCATTTGCAAGAAGGGAAATACAGGTTTCCACTGACATCCTCCAGGCCTGCCTAGAGGAGAAGTCTGGATTAGACAGCTCTGTGCCAACAGGGACCTCAAGGAAAGGCCTGCACAAAGGCACTTGCTTAAGATGCAGGTGCCTGCACCTGAGGCAGCCCAGCAGCAACCTCCCAGGGAGTTCAGACAGCCAGGGAGAGGGAAACCTCGCAGTCCCCAGAGGGATGACAGGGAGGACACAGTGCTGCTTGCTGGAGGCATCTTCTGGAAGGCCATTTTTGTCTGAAGCTTGGAGTTAAGATTGAACTAATCAGACACAAGCACCCCAAAGAGCACCCACCACCAACACAGGGAACTTTGCAACAATACCCACCGAGCACACATCTTTGTTGGCTACAACTTCTCAACTTGAGCACCTACTTGCTTTTTCCTCCAAACTGAGTCCAGGCTGAGACTGAAAGGCATTAAACTACTGAAAGATTTTGGAGGGAGTTTAATATCCTTTTTCACAAGACAAAAGGGAGAGCAAGGTTAGGACACGGTTTACTCCCAGGTTAAAAAATAGTCTCCAGTTGTCATGGCCACACAGTAGCTGGCTGCCACTTTGCATGGTGGTGGGCTTAGCATGTTCCTCCCAGATGCCAGCCCATGTCTGTCTCTTGCAGTCTCTAACTTACCCCAGAAAGGAGCATCCTTTACATCATGATGGGGCCCTTAGTTCAAGATATCTCAGATGACCCAGTAAAAGGGCTCAGGAAAGCTCAGGAGACTCTTTTGGATGACCTTCAGTCACTGTCGGACCTGGTCACTGAAACAGAAACTGTGTCACAACTTCTGGTAAGAGCAAAACTCATCTGGCATAGGGAAGGTAAACCACAAGGATGGAGCCTCCAGTCACTGCTCCAGTTTTTAGAGCCAAAACCTGACTTTGATCTGCCCTTGAATTCACACCTTGCTCTGGCACCAACGTCTGCACTGGCTTTGAGTCAGACACTTCTTCAGTCCAGATTCCAGGAGACTGCCTGTGGACCTGACAGTGATAAGCGCCACTGCAGAGCTCTGTGAGACACAGAAACATATCAAAACCATATTTTTCTGCTTTCCCTGTGACGTTCCCTAAACCAGGCCAGCACAGTAGCAACCCATGATGAATGCTATGGCTGGCTGTGCCTCCAAAACCTCACCCAGGGAGGCAAAGGCTGAGGATCTTGGAAGGGCAGCAGGGAAAGCTGTGCCCCACCACAGGTCCTGGGACATCCTGGAGGAAGGCCAGGGAGGGCTGTGCAGCTTCTGGGGTCCTTGGTGGCCAAGCTTGGTGGTCTCTTGGACAACATTCTGACAGCAATGCTTTTGCATTTGAAGCACAGGGCATGTGCCACACAATTTGAAGGGCTGCCTGGCACTTTAGGAAGCAAACACAGCTGGCAAGCAGCTGGACTGGGCAAGCAGCTGGACCGGCGTGCATGGCTCAGCAGGCAGGGCTGCTCGTCATCACCATCGAGTTCCTTGGAGGCCAGCTCAGGCTCTGGGGACTGCCTGGGAGAATGACCCCTCTCCTCTTGCAGCTCCGTGTAGGGCAGGCAAAGGTTGGTCTCCATAGTGCCTTTGAGACACAGCATATCACTTGCCCCCTGTGAGCCTCCTCGGGAGTGAAATGGAACACTGAGTGTGGGGGGCAGGTGTCACCCCCTTGCATAGCAAGCCCCACTGCCCCAGCCCATGTGTCCATATGAGGCATTCCTCAGCTGTCCTTATCACTATTTCAGGACCACTTGAATTCCTGGCCCTTATCAGGCTTTTTCTAAACACATGAGCCTCTGAGCTCAAGTGCCACTAGGCCACATCTGGGCCCTTCCCTGCTCATCTGCTGAGCCAGCGGCACAGGAGTTGGGATGCCAGTGTTGACATAAAAGGAAGCTTTGGGATGATAAACTGTGTTTTTTGCTCAGAGGATTACAGAAATCACAGGAACTCAGGCTGCTGCTTCTCATGGCCCTGTTTATTACCAAGCAGAGACTCATTTCACCTGCCACAGAGCAGGCACCTTTGAGTTTTATACCACTGATGCTCACCAGTGCCCTCACTGTCAGTCCCAACTCTCCAGTACAGGGTGGCTGGAGTTACCAATGCTGGCTGGGTTCTCCAGCTGAAGCATATGGGCATGGAAGCATCACCTCAGGATGGACATCACTACCTGTCCCCGCAGGTGGTTTCAAGCTATTTGCAAACCCCAGGAACATTTCTACACGGGAGCCCTTGAGTAGGGAGGAGGAGTCAGGCAGCTCTTTGCTCTGTGGCGGTCACTCTGCCTGTAGGATTTTGCCTTCTGTGAAGATTTCTAGGGAGAAATGTGACACTGAGCAAGCTGTATTGCGAGTCCTTAAGCTCAAATGTGGTCCATTTTCCCCTGCACGCTGTCTGGTAGGGAGCTATAACAGATGCCTGAGGAAGAGAAGAACTGGACAAGCCTGTAGTGATTCCTCTTTGGATTAGTTTCCCAGCCAGCTTGATTTGCAGATCAAGGATTTTCTGAAAAGGCAGGAGCATCTTTGTGTGCAACAGTAGCATTTTTTCTTCTGTGAATGTGTCTGGTCCCTTTTTGAACTCACATCAGTTTTTAGCATCCACAAAGTCCTGTGACAGGAGTTGCACATTTTATGTATGTCTCCTTTACAAATGGAAAAAACCCAAGAGTGGTCTGATGCTAGCAGATGATGGGATGGCAGGATCTCTGATATAATCTTCATTTGCATACAAAGTCTTAGACCAGAGTGAGCAGTGAAACAAACCAGCCAGACTTACTCGAGACAAGATCAGACAGCAGCTGAGCATGCGGTGTGTAACAGCAATACCCAGCATGAGCCCACCTGGTCCGAAGCAGGAGCTAAGACAGGCAGGAGCCTTCAGAGGTGCAGGAGTCACCTCGCGTGCTGTGGGCAAAGGTCTGTGAGCCAGATGTATTGCACACAGCCCACAGATAGGCTTATTTGCTTTATGTGGAATGAGATATCTCTGAATTAGTAAGAGATGCATGTGTTTATCTTAGATTAGGATCACTTGGATTTCACATATTTGATTGATTCCTACAGATTGGGACAATTTTATATTAGCAATAAATTAATTAAAGGAAGGATGTTGCTCTGAGACTGTGTAGTGAGCTCATGATCATCTACTACTTCCTATCTGCAAAAGCTTTGAGAACCTTACTAAATAATTTTTATAATCTTTCTTTCTTCTTTTTCTTTCTTTCTTTCTTTCTTTCTTTCTTTCTTTCTTTCTTTCTTCCTTCCTTCCTTCCTTCCTTCCTTCTTCTTCTTTCTTTCTTTCTTTCTTTTCTTTCTTTTCTTTCTTTTCTTTCTTTCTTCCTCTCATCATTCTGTATTTACTCATTGTATCACATACTCTTAATTTTAAGCACTGTGTTTTTTCACCTGTTCCTTTGAAAGCCTTCATCCCTGAGATGGGAGAACTCCCACAGACCACATCAGGGGGATCAGTAGCCATCGATGCTTTCAGAGGGCAACAGTTTTAAATGAGAAAATAGAATATAATTATACAAACATGGACAGTTTTATGTGGAGGGGAGCTCTGGCGGTGTGTGTCCCCACATCACTCCTCATGTGAGGGCCATGTACTGCTGCCCCATTCTTCTGGAGCAGAGTGACCTCCACCTATCTCATCAGAGGTCCCTGTGTTGCAGAAGTGCCTGTTGGCTCCTGTCCTTTCACTGGGCACCTCTGAGAAGGTTTGGCTCTGCTTTCTCTTCTACCTCTCAGGCAGTGGAAGATGCATCTGCGGCCCCGTTGGCCGTCTCTCCTCTGGGCTGAAGCAGTCCAGTTCCCTTGGTCTCTCCTTATGTGCCATGTGCACCAAACTCTCACCAAGCTGGTGGCTGTCACTGAGCTGCAGCCTTGCCACCATTTCTCTCGTGCCAGGGGCCCAGACTGGGCACAGTGCTACAGCACAGCCTCAACAGTGCCTGGTTGTGGAGAACACAGCCCTGACGATGATTAAAGAGCCTTAAACTTTGGAATGACCCGGAAAAGACAATTAAAGCTGGAGCACGGCGCAATGCCTTTGACGCATCACAACCGCGCTGTCTGATCACAAGGCGATAACACACCCATAAGGAAGAGTGGGCTGCAAAGCAAGGGAAGTTCACTCAATAAATAGGATGTATGCTCATGCAGATAAGAAATGATGGGGGCCAGCAGCGCCATGATAGGCAGCAGTCAGGCTCATGACAGACTGTCCACTGCAGCATCAGTGAGACCTTGATAGGCTGGAGAGTTGGGCGGGGAGAAACTGAATGAAGTTCAACAAGGGCAAGTGCAGAGTTTTGCATCTGGGGAAGAACAACCCCATGCACCAGTACAGGCTGGGGGCTGACCTGCTGGAGAGCAGTGTAGGAGAAAGGGACCTGGGGGTCCTGGTGGACAGGAGGATGACCATGAGCCAGCAATGTGCCCTTGTGGCCAAGAAGGCAAATGGCATCCTGGGGTGCATTAGAACGGGGGTGGTTAGTAGGTCGAGAGAGGTTCTCCTCCCCCTCT
>VZRW01008974.1:519440-555960 GCA_013398125.1 Aegotheles bennettii
AGATAGTGCCAAGAACAAGTTGTTCCATCACCTTTCCAGGGATGGAGGTGAGGCTGACCGGTCTATAGTTACCCGGATCCTCCTTCTTGCCCTTCTTGTAGACTGGAGTGACATTTGCTTTCCTCCAGTCCTCAGGCACCTCTCCTGTTGCCCATGACTTACCAAAGATGATGGAGAGTGGCTTAGCAATGACCTCTGCCAGCTCCCTCAGCACCCTTGGGTGCATTCCATCCAGACCCATCGATTTATGGATGTCCAGATTACTCAACTGATCCCTAACCCAATCCTCATCTACCAAGGCAATCTCCTCCTTTATCCTGACTTCTTCTGGGGCTTTAGGGATCAGGGGCTCCTGGGGAAAGCCTGCAGGAGTAAAGACAGAGGCAAAGACGGCATTCAGCACCTCTGCCTTCTTTCTATCCTCTGGTGGATACAGGGCTGGTGATGGGCTGAAAAGGTTCACTGATATTGCTCATGTAAAGAAGAAGGTTCTTGAGCTCACCTTTCTGCATATGCTTAGCTCATGCCCCTGCTTAATCAAAAAGTGAGGCTCTGCTGCTGACAGAGCACCAGACAAGAGTGTGATCAGAGGAACAGCTGAGATGTATGAGACAGAACATGGGGAGGTCATGAGCAAAAATGTAGGAAAATCAATAGAGGCTGACTGCTTTCAGACCCAGTGAGGATGGTTCAGCCTGCTGTCTGTCTGCATCTCTGTACAGATGCTACATGAGCACCCCATGTTCTCACTTTAGATGTCTGCCAGGCCAGACTCAGCATAGGGGGTGCTCTGGTGAAAAACTGCCTACAGTGGGGTAAGATGCAGAGGGTAGGAAAAATGTCTATGCCAAACCATGGGAATGTAAATGCATTCAGATTGTACTTTGCTGCTGGAGAAATTGTTCTTTGGTATTAAACGTGGCTGTTACAGGGACTCAGAGTGGAGGGTGATCTGTGAGGATGTTTGCCTTGCTAACGAGAGGGCAGCAGGAGTGTAGGAGGGGAGGAAGACACAGTGCATCATTTCCCAACAGCAGTCAGCATTTCTTCCTCAGTTTCCCCTCCACAAAGTGTCAACAAATGGGCCTTACTAAGAAACTGGGTCTCTGGGTCATGACTCTTGCCCGCAAGGCAAGGGATAAACGGTGCTTCCTTTTTGACACACACCACTGGGCTTCCTGTTGCTCTGCAGTGCCTCCCTCCTGCTCTACAACAGGGCATTGCCCTTCTCTCTTACGCACCATGATGCTGTTTCCAGCACCGCCAGCGTAACCATCACCAAACCCAAGGATGAGCTTGGTTTCACAATGTCTTCCGCAAGCTTGTGTGTGGTCTGGGAGCAGGAAGGGCACTTGTGTGCAGTGGGAGGAGGCTGCACTAAGGACACAGCTCTTGGCAGCACTGAGGGCACCCTGTGCCCCTGGGAACAGCACAGGGCTTTGCCATAAAGCCAGCAGCATGGGGCTGGGTTACGATGCTCCCAGCTTCCCCTCTTATTTCCACAGACTTGCTCCTGCTGGGCAGTTCGGCTGGCTCTAAACTATTGCAATAAAACATAGTTATGTTCTTGTCTCTTTTTGATGGAGCTAGGCTTCAAACCAGCTGCTCTGGCCCAGCAAGGTTCTGCCACACTGCAGCCAGAGAAGCTGCCCAGCCTGTCTTTATCCTCCCCCTTGGAGGGGTACTGTGCCAGACACTAAGCTGTTTTTTAAAGTCTTGTTATTGACATTTACACAGGGTTTAAAAAAGGAAAACAGGGTGTCTTTGTTGAAAAATAATTGCAGCTGGCATGTTCCTTTGGTACAGATAAGTCAGACCAGTCACCAAGTTAAGTACTTTGGCTCCTGGAACAGGGATACAGGCAAGCCCTTCCAGGAGATGCATTAGTCACAGATCTCTCTCTGCTCTGATCCTGCTATGTAGCCTTGGAGGGAAGGCTCAAACTTCATAACCCAGGAGAAGTATGCTCAGAAGAGCATAAGAAGAGAGTGAAATGTTGAAGATACCTCCATACATGCTTTTATAGCTTCCAGCTATTTCTAGTGTGGGAGTCTTCTTGAGACCAGGATGATGTCTTTATATTTAATGAATCCTAGACAGGTTCAGGTGGGAAGAGTTCTCCAGATGTCTGCTCCAAGCATGACCACTCTCACAGCTAGCTGAGGTCACTCAAGGCGTCATCCATATGGATGCTGATGATGACCTTGATGACGGAGATGCTACCAAAACTCTGTGCCTTGTCCCAGGGCTGAACTGCTTTCCTGGGGAAGAGACTCTGATTCCTCAGGAATCAAAGGTGCTCTGAGAAATGTTGCAGTATTACCAAAGAACCCTGTTTGTTCCAGCTCCTGGCCAGACTCAGGACATATGGATGTGAGTGCTTAGGCACATGGTTTAGGGGTGGATTTAGCAGTGCTATGTTAACGGTTGGACTTAATAATCTTAAAGGTCTCTTCAAACCAAAACAATTCTATGAGGGGACAAGCTAAATGGCTACAGGACAAAAATATTTCAGGGCTACCAAGTCCTAACCCATGTCTAGTTTGGGACAAGGGAGCAGCTGCTGTTTGCATACAGCAAGGTACCTGCCAATCCCCAAGGCAGCCTGCATTTAAGGGTAGAGTCATATTCCAATACACTTGCTAGAAAACCTTGCTGCTAAGAGCTGAAGATCTAAATGGACCTACAGTCTCCATGCAGATCAACTCACAATCGGAGGCAAACTAAAAATAAATAAATCTATCAAACCCTCCACTCCTCCACGGTGGCTTCTGCAGGAGAACTTCACTTCGGAGACCAGAACAATTATCACTTGAATGCTTTATAGCCATGCAACCAATTATAGCAGACACGTACTAACTTTTAAGTTGGTGGTCAACAAGATTTCTTAGACAACCCGTGAATCTACACACAAATCTTTCAGTGCTTCTCAATGCCCTGCAATAACAGCCAGTAAACAGTGAGCCATAAAGCCAGCAGGGATTCACTCACTGGGGGTTAAGAGCAGGATGACCGAGCATTTTAGTATTTTTTCCTTTTTTTAGTTTTGGTGTTACTGCAAGGAAACACGGCTTTTGCTCAGGAAAGCTGTCTTGTGAGTGCTGTTTCTACTCCTAGATGTTCTGTTTTGTCTAAAATTGAGTATTTATCAACAGTTCAGTACAAAAAGCTTTTGTCATTGCATATCTGCATCAAACTGGATTCAGTGTTTAACCACTTACCCCAACAAATACAGGCACTGCACACATGACTTGGTGGCCCACTCTGAGACCTGGGAAACCCACATAAGTCTCAGGCTGCTTAGGACCCTCAGAACCCAAGGCTGTCTTTGGGGCTGGGCACCATGTGAGATGGCGCCAGCTGACAACTCAGGATCACATTAGAGAAGCTGGGAAGCAAAGCAGAGTTATCTCCCTCTGAAATCCAAGCAACATGTGCTAGGAAGGAAAGAAGACCTCCAAGGACTCAGTCTTGGCCACAGTAATGCCTGTAGGATGCAGCTGTGCCCTAGGTGAGGGGACTGTGAGCTTGCATTGGCCATCCTCCTCCGGCACACTGGCAACATGGAGCAACCCAGCTGTGCTGGGAGAAGTCTGCCCTTGGCCTTACGGTGACTGGATGGGGAAGGAGGACACTGGCCACTCCAGCCACCTCTGCCCCTCCTCTCCTCTTCTTGGAGTGATTTCTCAGGATGGAGAACGGGACGCTGGTTCCTTCAGCAGCTGTTGGCCCACCTGGCCACTGGGCACAGAGGTGGCCTGGCAAAGGACAGCCCATGGCCACTTCCTCACCACTTGCCCCCAGCTCCCTTGCTGAGGGTGCCAGAGTTCATGCTTATGCATGTGGAAGTCACCCAGGGAAGGCACTGTGCAATGACCAGTTATTGAGCTTGCACTAAAACCACAGTAGGTTTTTTCGAGGCTATGGGGAGAACCTGCTGGTTACATGAAATCTGCATCTCTTGCTACCCTGCTACCTGCCAGCAGCTGAGCAGCAGTCCCCCAAGTCTGCTGGTCCCCTTCCCTGCCAGATCAGGTCTCAGGTAATGCAGGAGCAACACTGTCTGCTCCTCTCCAAGAATGCCCCCTGTCCCAAGAGCAGAACACTGACCTGCCTCCCACTAACCAGGCAGAAAGCACTGCTAAAGTTATTCCCAGGCTGATGTGCTTCATGTCGTGCACATCCTCTGAAGCAGCTCTTGTGCTGTTCCCCAGGTTGGTTCCATGCTCTTTGGTAGAGCCAACCATACACTTGCCTGCAGCCTGGATTATTCCTGCGGATGTCTGCTAGACTGGGCGTTAGTTCTGAGTGCTTGTTGCAACTTGTCATGCTTCTGTGGCGGAGAATGGATTGAGAACAGCCCTGAAGAGAAGGACTTGGGAATGCTGGTTGATGAAAAGCTCAACATGAGCCGGCAGTGTGCATTTGCAGTCTGGAAAGCCAACGGTGTGCTGGGCTGCATCAAAAGAACCGGTAGGTCGAGGGAGGTGATTCTCCCCATCTACTCCTCTTTCATGAGACCCCACCTGGAGTACTGTGTGCAGCTCTGGGGTTCCCAACATAAGGACATGGAGCTGTTGGAGTGAGTCCAGAGGAGGGCCATGAAGATGATCAGAGGGCTGGAGCAGCTCTCCTATGAAGACAGGCTGGGGGAGTTGGGGTTGTTCAGCCTGGAGAAGAGAAGGCTCTGGGGAGACCTTAGAGCACCTTTCCAGTACCCGAAGGGGCTCCAGGAAAGCTGGAGAGGGAATTTTTACAAGGGCATGGAGTGATAGGGTGAGGGAAAACAGTTTCAAACTGAGAGAGGGTAGATTTAGATTAGATACTAGGAGAAAATTCTTTCCTATGAGGGTGGTGAGACACTGGCACAGGTTGCCCAGAGAAGTTGTGGCTGCCCCCTCCCTGGAAGTGTTCAAGGCCAGCTTGGATGGGGCTTTGAGCAACCTGGTCTGGTGGGAGGTGTCCCTGCCCATGTCAGGGGGGTTGGAACTGGATGATCTTTAAGATCCCTTCCAACCCAAAACACTCTGTGATTCTATGTCTCGTAGGAGGTATCTCAGAAGACACGATGAATTCAGTGAGGTCTTTCTAGCACAAGTTGTAATTCTCATATGGTCCCCCTGGTCCAGCAGCAGCACCAGCCAGAACTGGTAAAACAGCCTTTCTCATAAAGATGGCTTGTTAGGCTTACTTGTGGTTGCTAAGCTGGAGGTGGCCAAATTCTGGCTGCATTAACCAACATCCCAATAGCCATATAACTCCCCTCACAAGCAAAACAATGGGATGTGGAAAAACACAGCTCCATGTCATCTCAGTGAAGCTAAATACCCTGTGTAAGGCTGTAGGATGGGCAACACTCCTACAGAATCACAGAATCACAGAATTCTAGGGGTTGGAAGGGACCTCGAAAGATCATCCAGTCCAACCCCCCTGCCAGAGCAGGGTCACCTAGAGTCCATCACACAGGAACGCATCCAGGCGGGGTTTGAATGTCTCCAGCCAAGGAGACTCCACAACCTCTCTGGGCAGCCTGTTCCAGTGCTCTGGCACTCTCACAGTGAAAAGTTTCTCCTGATATTCACATGGAACCTCCTATGCTCCAGTTTGCATCCATTGCCCCTTGTCCTATCATTGGTCATCACTGTAAAAAGCTTGGCTCCATCGTCCTGACCCTCACCCTTTACATATTTGTAAACATGGATGAGGTCACCCCTCAGTCTCCTTTTCTCCAAGCTAAAGAGCCCCAGCTCCCTCAGCCTTTCCTCATAAGGGAGATGTTCCACTCCCTTCATCATCTNCTTCTTGGCCACAAGGGCACATTGCTGGCTCATGGTCATCCTCCTGTCCACCAGGACCCCCAGGTCCCTTTCTCCTACACTGCTCTCCAGCAGGTCAGCCCCCAGCCTGTACTGGTGCATGGGGTTGTTCTTCCCCAGATGCAAAACTCTGCACTTGCCCTTGTGTGAGGAGACAGAGGAGCCCAAGTCCTGGGGTGGTGGCAGGGCCAGGCCATCTCTGACCCCTGTCATGGAGTGGAGAACGTGGTCTCGTGTCGCAGGGACTGGGACAAGCCCCTTGTGCTGGGTTACACAACTCGGCATCAGAGAAGCACTCACTCCTCTTGCCTGCTGTGTGCTGGAAGGGCTAAGTCCATCAAAACTGCAGCTGGAGTATGTCAGCTTCGGAAAACCCTGCCTCACTGTTGAGTGTCTGGGATGAGAGAGCTCCAGCATCCCTGCACACCATGTCAAGCCAAGCCAGCACCAGCTCTCAGGTTCACTCTTAATACAGGCAAGCTCGCACTCAGCATTAAATCCCTGCTGAGATCCCCAGACACTGCAGTTGCACAGCCACACTGCAGACAGTGCAACTCCTCTGAACACCCCTAAGCTCCCCATCAACCTGAGCCATGCCTTTCATGGGGCTGGCAATGGGCTGCAGGTCAGCCCTCACCGATCCTTGGACTTCTCCACCTCAGTCGTGCCTTTGCTGAACGGACACGAGACAGCATTCTGGCACAGCACCTGCAGTTATTCACCTTCTCTTGCCATCAGCCAGCTCCTCACAGCAAAGGCCCCCTCTGATGATGATAGGCATCTTCCCTCATCATGAGTAGGAAGAGCAAGGGAGAAAGAAGGCCTCAGCTCACCTTTCTAATTAACACAATGAGAAATCTACCAGAGTCTAGAGAAAGCACCCATCTGGCAGGACCCTGCAGCTCCAGGCTCAGGGAATTTGCATTTCTGACACTCAGTCTGCCTGCTTGAGAGATCAGACTTCTGCACAGCTCGGCTGAATGAGGCTCCACCCAGCTCTAGCTGCAGCCAAACAAAAGCAAAAGCTCTTTTCTTCGGAAATACACAGGAGGTCATCAGCTTCCTTGGAGCTGTATTTTCAGCTCTGGCCTTGCTTTTCAGCTCTGCCGCTCGTGTTCGTGCTTGGCTGCTTCTCCCTTTTCAGATTCCAGCAGTGGATTGCCTCTGCTTCCTTAATGATGTGAAGGAGGAAGAAGTTTGGATATAGTCTTACAGGAAAAGAGTGGAAACAATTTATAGCATCTTGCGCCAAGGGGACACTGAGAACACTTTGGAGCCTCAAACCCACCTGAACCTGAATCAGTAGCTAGATTTTTCCAAGGCGCAGATGACCCAGCAAGAGGAGTGGGTGAGTGGTGACCAAGGGGAGTTCCCAGCTACAGGACAGACCCTGAGAAAAGACTGGCAAATCTGAACCCTGGGGAGATCTCCAGATCTCAAACTTTTCCAGGCAGAGCAATCACTCAGAGGATCAACCATAAGATATGGAGCAGCTCCGCAGCCCAGCAGCCCAAGCTGTAAACACAGCCCCAGGGAACCAGACCACTCCAAACTGGTGCAATTATTGCACTGTGGGGATGAATAATCATCCAAATAGCTTCCTTCTGGCAATGCAGGGAGGAAAAGTCACCAACCATGTGAAAATTGAGACCATATGCTTCTATGATGCCTTCTGAGAGGAGTGTGTTTGACAAAGCTGGAATGAGTTAAGGCTGATTCCCAGGTCAGACCCTGGCACAGCAGTCCCTCTTCTTGTCCCAGCTCTGGTCATTATTTTCACTGCCGCCAGTGCCTACTTTTCTGCACTACCCAGTGAAAGGTTTCAAGTCCTTCAAGGCCAAGACAGAGCTTGTGCTTTGTTTGTTCAGAAAAAAATGTATGCTAGGAAAAAAACAGATGCTGGAAAACTGCCTCTGGCCTCCCCCACCTGTGCCTGAAGGCAACTCCTCCCTGGTGGCAGCAGTCTCTCCTTCCACTTGGCAGGTGTTGTCTGGACCAGAGCCAGAGAAGCAGGATCTACTTTTTTCTGTTGAGCATGCAAAGGAGAAGCAGTTGCCTGGCACAGCCCATGCCAGCAAACACTTTGCTGTGCACTGTAACAGCTGATCTGGTAACACAGACGTGCTGGTCCCTGTTGTCTGCGCTGCATTCCCTGAAGAAGCAGGGTGATTGTTGCTTTTTCTTCCACAAGGAAGCTGTTGGACATAACCTGACACCTGAAAGGGTTTCTTCCACAGTGCAATTAGTTTCTGGGAATTTGGGGGTCTTCCACATCCTGAAAGATGGCATTTTCCACCTCTTGGGAGGCCTGTCCCTCACTGTCTGGCTCTCTGTGTGCTAGTAATGGAGCCATGTGTGTATGTGCCAGAGCCTCCCCGATGCTTTGGCCTGGTTACCCCATCCTAAACAGCCTCAGCTACAGCTCCCACATCTCCAGAGGGCACGCACCAAAGGCTGGGAAACTGGGAGAAGGCAAAGCGAGCCCTAATCAAGCAAGGCAGCTAGTTATTACCAAGCTGCTATTTCTACTGCAAGAAGCCCTACAGCAGCAAAACTGCTTGCCTTGTTCATTAGCAGCACGGATAAGAGCAGCATTGATTGCAGGCTATAATTAGATCTCTGGGATCTTTCTGGACTGGCTTTCTTTGGCATTGTGCTGCTTTGAAAGCACTTCCCATTCCTTTTCTCATTCTATTTTTCTTTTCTGAATGGTTGGGATGGCATTTCCCTACTCAGCAGATTTGGGACAGTTTCTGTTTTCTCCATTGTGGCTCACAGAGCTCCCCCCAACTTGGTTGCACCACACCACAGAGTTAGTTAGCAAAAGCTCCATTGTTTGACCACTCCTGGTCCCTTGGGCTGTGGAGTTGGCCAGACGGTAGGTCTCTTCTTAGCACTGGACGGATAACCTGCCAGGCAGCCCTCCCTGCTTCAGTTGATGTACCAAGACGTAGTTTTGTGAGTGTCTTCCTCTGATGATGACTCTGATTTTCCTGGAATTGCTTTCTTAGTGTGTTCTGCACGGCTGGCCTGGAGCACTCCCTTCTCACACCTCTTCTATGGAGGCAGTAAACCAGCCCTAAGCACGTACTCCCAGCATGGCAGCCTGCATGGAAATTGTTATTCCTCCCCTGGAGTGCTGGAAAACAGCCTCAGCATCCACTCAATGAAAACAGGAGAGGAAGAGTGAAGGGAAAGACCCACGGACACAAAGGCCTGGTGTTCACATATTGACACTCCACATGGTGAATGTGACCCAGGGGTCTCCCTGCTTTTGGCTTCCCCCCAAAATGCTCGTGTGTTGGAGACAACCACTAAGCAAGGCCCTTCTGGGCTGCACCACATTAATCTTTCTTTGCCACATCCACAGACGTCTCCTGTATCTCCTGCTGCACCACCCACAGCACAGCAGCCAGGAGGCAAGGGCAGAGGTGCCAGCAGCCCACCTGGGATTGCAAAGCCAGAGGCAAACACGCACACTGAAGCTTGGCTGACCCGTGTGCTGAAGGAGGGTATCAGAGGGAGCGTGTTTTTGCCTCTGGTTTTGACCCCAAGGCCAAACCGACTGAAATGAAAGCATATTTTCTGAGTGGCATTATTTGCGGACTAAAATTCACCCAGGACAAAGCATTTTGGTGACGAGCTACTTTTTGACTTCCTGCATTCTCATCGGAGACTTGCAGACCTCACGCTGACGTGTAACCTGAACTAGATGTGCTGAGTGCCTGCCCCTTTCCAATACCTTCAGGCAGCAGTACAAACACTCACCCACCCCATGGAAGTTAGCCATGCTTTTTTTCTGCAATGTCAACATGCATTTTATCCTATTGTTTGTGCTTCAAAGGTATGTGAATCGTTGGAAGCAATTTTATCTTTACTCCATAGCCTCTCCTTCCCTCCCCTTTCTCTTCCCTAATCTTAAAGTGCTTTCTGCCAGTTTAAAGTAGTTTAAAGTTAAAGCTCTGCTCTGAAAAATGACTGTGTGAAACTGTATTTGCTTACATACGAGATTTGTTCCCTGTGTGAGATCTATGCCAGATCTGCTGATGTTAGTGGCTCTCACATGGGTTTATTGCTTGTTACTCCTCTGAACCCAGGAAGAACCAGTCCAGCAAAGGGAGCAGGTGTTTTATTCTGGGTGATTTTCTAATTACCCATATCAACTCTGCACGTGCAAACCACAGTACCTAGCCACAAGTTCATCATTGGAAGAACATGGCCTGTCTGGAGCTGAGAAACTGGATTATAAGCAAGGTGTGAAAAAGTAATTACAAGGTTGAGTTTTAAGAGCACAGCACAGATTCTGACTTAACTCACGCTGATTAGCAGCCAAAAATTTAAGATCAAGACCTCCATCTGTGAGTTTGGCAGGAAGAAGTTCCCCAAACTGAGCAGTATGAATCGGGTCTCCCCATTGGCTTTCTTTTATATGTAGGTGATTTTTGATCCACAAAGGCCTTGTAGTACCTAACTCCCCGTCTCCCCTGTAGGTCTCACATGTTGTCCAGAACAGCCAGTAATAAGCCAGGCCTGGTGATGCTGTCGAATAATTTCTAGCACAGAACTGCCCAAGCAAATAGGACAAGAACATTTCTAACCAGCAGGGGCTAAGGACAGAGCCTCTCTCTTCCAAGAGGACCATGGGGTTTTGGCAAATCAGTCCGGTGAGAAGAAGAAAGCCACCACCATTTCTGTCCCAAGGCATTTGACAAGGCAATGCATAGTTTACACTGGAGCCAAAGTCCATTAGTTTAGCAACAAAAAGCTGGTGGCACCTGATTTTCTAATGTAACCTGATATCACTATTTAATGTCTACAGAGTGAATTATTAACAGAGTTCCACCCAGCGCCTTATCACTGGGAGGCTGAAAAAATCACCTGCTTTCAAGGGCAGGTTCAAATACCTTCATCTGACCTAGATTCTATAATTCTTAGCCTTATTTACACTTTTAAATTTGACATGTGGCTTTACCACCCTTCCGTGGAAAGATGAACAAGGGGCTGAAGGTCACTGCTACCTGTCTATTGGAAGGGGACAAGCTGAAGGGCAGGCACGGAGAGAGAGAGGGCAGTTCTGTTTTCTTTTGATATAGTTTGACACTGAAAATGCACATGCCTAAAAAGGAAATTGAATGTTTAAAGGACACTATGACTGGGACAGGTTTGCAGGGTAAAGACAAATCCTCTCCTGACCAGACAGAAACTCAGGTCATCTCCTTCTCTCTCAGGCCACTCTCACGCTCTCATCTTCCCCTTGCCCTGCACTCCTCTGGCAATCCCCCTGATAGAAGCCCACATTTCAAGTGTCCCATTCTCCTCCTGGTCTCTTCTACTCATCTCTGTTTCCCTCTGGAAACCCACTGCTGATAGAAGAGCCTGTCGTATTATCCTCACTTCTATCAGGGGCCAAGCCATGCCCCAGGTTTCTCCTGAGATTTCCACAGCTAAGTGGTACTTGGGCATCTGGATACTCCTGCTGCCCATGCAAGCTGAGCAGCAAGCCATGCTGTGACGTGAGAAACGTGACAGCCATGCTGCTCAAGGGCCTGTCTTCTCACCCAATAACTGGCTTGGAGAAGAAGGAGAAAAAAAATTGTTTGCAAGAGTATCGCGGAGAGGCATCAATATAGGGCTATTAATAACAGGTGAGACATAACCTGCAGGCCACATGTCGCATAAGGACATCGTGTGGTATGTGCAACTCCATGTGCCTTCATGGGGAGGCAAATGTAACCCGTACTCCTGTGGAGTTCAGCCTTTACACTGAATATCCTAGTGCTTTGCAATCTTCTTGGGAAACATCTCAGGACCCCCAGGAGTGTTTCTCCCTTCTATGAATGACCTTTTCTTTTGAATGACTTTTTCTGTGCACATCCCCTACAGCTGCAGAGGATTCCACAAAGGGCAGGCATCATCCTTAATCCTCACTTACCTGAGCTGCCATACCTGGTCACAGACTAAAAGAGCCTTTGGCTCAGTCTGGGCAATTGCGCCCCTGACACTCCGCTGGCAGCTCATTCCATAGGGTGCTACAGGACCATGCAGAGGCTGTGTGGCCAGGCACAGCGGGCAGCAAATCCAGCAGATAGCAAGTCAGGCTTCCCTCTGCCACATGCGGATCCTGGCCCAAGTGGACACAATGTGTTAGGCTGGCGACCTGCTTGCCCATCCCCTGCAGCTGCTCACTGGCATGGAAGTCCCTCCATCCTTAGGACTACTTATCCAGGTGCTTTTTCCGCAAAATATACTGCATTTATTTGTAGCACAGCACCTCAAGAATTTTCCTTGCTATGTTTTCTGACCATCTTCCTAATTTTTCCAGGGCAACTGGGGTTGTTACTTCATGCTACATTGAAAATCCTGGAAAGCCATTGCAAATGAGTGCACCCCTCACTTGTCATTGAGAGGTGCAGTCTCAAACTCTCCTTTACACCACCCTCACTTTTGCACATAGACCACAGCCCTCTTTCCATGGATCCAGTCTGCTATCCAACACCTCCCAGACCTCTGGTGACATTATACCCAGCACAAACCATTCCTCCGCGGAGCCTGAGTGTCTCCCTTTCCTGCCAGCACCATGCAGAGGCAATGGCCTGCTCCTTCCCTCCAGTATTTCCTCTTCTGCAAACCACAACTGGCTCCTGCTTCACAGCAGCGAAAGCAGATCTCTCTGGTCCAGTGTGTTACTAGGAAGTGACATTATTTCACAATATTTGCCAAAATATTCTTCCCAGGTTTCAGTATGACCAGGAACGGGAGGTAAATGTTGCTCTAGTTTCATCTACTTGAAGAAGGATTTGGCATGCAGCTAAAGAGCAGAGCATGGCACAGTTAAACAAGAGCAGGGCATATCTGCCAGTGGTCAGGCTGCCTTCAAGACCAAACACATCTGTCTAGAGGGCCTGCAGAACCTTCTGGAGACTGCCAACCCAGGGAACAGCTCTTGAGGCCAGCCTCTTGCTTTTCATGGGGTAGCCCCCAGGAAAAGCCCAGCTGCCCACATAGGAACCATCTTCCAAGACAGCTTCCAGTGCTACTCGCTCCCCATGACCACCAGGTCTCTCCAGCCAAGGGGCAGAGGTCAGAAAGGACCCCAGCCACACGTGTGAAACAAGCCCTGGGGTTAGAGCAAGAGCGGGGATGGCTTCAGAGGCAACTCCATCCCCATGTCTACCCTGCCCAGACAAGGTGCTCTACACAGGGCAGACACCTCAGAGCACAGCTAAATAACCTCCCCCTTTATGGAGAGGAGATGGAAAGAGGCCAGTGACTTGGGAGGGACTGGCAGCCGCGCAGAGGGACAGGAAGGGCAGCCTGGGAGAGACTGGAGAAGGCTGATAGGGAAAGATGGAGAAACCCCATCCCACTCCTCCTTGGTGGCTTTGCTCTCCCCTCCTGCCATTTCCAACACACAACCAGCAGGAAAGCAGCTGTCAGTTGGTGAGAGGGTGTGCCTTTGTGCTGGAGGAGGAGGGAGGGACCTGGAGAGGGAGCCCCCAAGGCCAGAGAGGCAGGTGGAGATGCCCCAGCACCACTGAATGGGAATGATGGGAGACTGAAACTGAAGGAAATGGCAGTAGGAGGCCTTTGCTGTTTGAACTGCGTGCCCTCACAGATCTGAGGAAGGAGAGCAGGATTCCCCAGGCTCACCACAGCCATCCTACTCCACCATAGTGCTCCATAGTAGAAGAGAGTGAGGACCTAGTGAGAGGTCACTGCCCTGCCCAAGACACAGCAGCGACCACAGACGAGGAGGCCTCAGGGTGAGGTGAGATGCACATTTCTCATCCACCCAGCAAGCAGCTCTGCCCAACAGATTTCCCTGAGGAAAGGAGGAGAAGAATGTGTCACACCTTGACCAGAAGCCACCCAGCAGCTCACAATCACATCAGCTGTCAAAAAACTGCAAAATAACCTCATGGCTTAGCCAAGCCAAACCCTGTTGCTCTGAAATTAATTTAGTAAAGCATATGCAACTCCAGTCAGAAGGGCCATGGGAAACACCCTAAAAGAGAGAGATACTGTTTTCTCAGAGTTGCTTGGAAGGTGGGTTAAAAAGACCTTCCTTAGATGACCATGAATGGCCATCTAAGCACAGGGCAGCAGAATCATCTGTGAGCCAGTTGGACTTTGGAAGCAAAAATTCTGCCCATGAGATAATGTGAAGGTGCTTAGGACCAAGCTTTTCATGCTGGGCTGAGCAATGGCTCAGTTAAAAGGAGCAGTGCCTGTGTAAGGCACAGCTATGGCTTTTTCCCACTGAAACCCAGGCATTCAATTTTTCTTGACTCATAGTGTTGGCAGAGCATCCCAAGGTGCACTTCAAAGTTGGATGCAGCCCTTGGAGACTTTAAAATCCTAGTGGGACTTGGGCTCTGCAGTCTGGAAAGGCTCTCTGCTGAGCTCCAAGCCTGCTCCTCCTCACCCCGGGCAGAGTTATCACTGTTTGTTGGCTCCAAACTTTTCCTCTGGTGAGAGCAGTCATACTTTCTCCAACTGCTGCAAGAATTTCAGGGTGAAAGGAGTAGTAGGCAGATCGAGGGGTCAGGAAAGGGACATGGGCAGAAAGCAGCAGTGCGGCTCCAGGCAGACTCTTGCACAAATGAATGCTGAATGCAGACAGAATGGAAATCAAACAGGTGACACGGAAGAGGGAAGCCTGAACATCTGCCCAAGACTACCGAGGAGCAGTGTGACCAGGGGAAATCAGTCCTACAAAACTCCAAGGCCCAGCACCATTTCTCTGGGTTTGCTCTTGCAGTGAGAGGTGTGTGGCAGGCACCCAGCCAAGTCCATGCTGATGGACCTGAATGTGACCACAGAAGAATGCTGTGAAGCAAAGGCATTCAGAAGAGAAGACGATCATGCTGGACATTTTGGTGATGATTACCAGGTTTTAAGCCTGTTGGCAAGGTTTCCAGGCATGGAATTTTCCCCGTGAAGTCATCTGATGGATCCACGCTGGAGCCAGAACCTCACCATCTTCCATATAGGGAATCAAATCTTGTGTCATTCGCTGCCCCTGCATTTCTAAATCCTGTTTAAAAATAGGATGTTTCTGAGTTCAGCCTCCTCTAGTGAAAACCATAGGAACAGTTGCTATGCAAAGCAGTGTTGTCAGGAGTTGTGTACACCGAAAGGCTGTAAAACTGGAGCGCGGAAAGCCAGTGACCTCAGGAGAGGTAAAAACGGCTGCAAAATTACTCCCTCTCCATTCAAACATCTTGCTTTCTCAGCCAGTGCCCGCCAAAGGAGATAAATACTTTTGAATTATTTGGGCCCTGAAGTCATTAAGTAGACTAGTACCAAGCTAGCTGAAGTCTGACATTCTTGCACTTTTCTTTTTAACGAGCATAATACATTTCCTTCAAAAAACATCCTTGCTGTGCAAAAGAGCAAAAGCCAGCAGTCCATGTTTCATTGTATCCCTGCGTGTTTGGCTTACATGCACTTTAGGAGAGAGAGAAATACGCAAACATGGGAACAGGGCCAGCCATTTGCAAAATTCATGAGAAAATACCCAAAACACAGTCACTGCTTCCACAGAAGTATGACTCCCATGAATTTATACTTGTGCAACCAACAAACAGAAGAGAAAAGCATGCGGCATGGTCACTTGTGCCTAGCTCTTCTTACCTTCTCCCTCCAGCTGCACAGGGACATCAGGTCTGGGTAGTGCCTCAGCCTGCAATGCTGTGATATAGGAACAGGACAGGTTAATAAGCTATCTGTAGTCTTTCTGTCAGTCAGTCAGTAGGCTTTCAGTCTGCTGCAGCAGGAAAAACTCGTGCAATTTCTCCTCCAAAGCAAAAATCAAGGCTAAACATACCAGTAAGAGGAATCCTCCTCTAAGGACTTCACACGACTTGGTGCTGGACCACTGGTGGTGAGAGTTTTCCTGTTGTTGCTGGCTCCTGAGAGCAGAAAAGCCAGGCTGGAGGTACTGAGATCTAGGAAGCTCCTATTGTTCCATGCCATTTGGCAACCAGACAAGTCCATTGCAGCAGTTTTCAGCCTATTGCCAGGAAAAGGGCAGGGGAGGAAACAGGTTCTTTGGGTCCCAGTGCCAAATCTGAGATGATGTGACCTAGTGCCAGAGCCCCACAGTGACTGTAGGTGAACACTGGGTAGCAACACCACAAACATGGGACCAGCATGGGACACAGCTGGGCTGCTGTGGCTGGGCCTCCATCCACCATAAGGCACTAGGATCATACAACATGAGATGCCCAAGAAGGAGCTATGTATGTGCTGGCAATATCCAAGCTATAAGACCAGCAGCTCTCCACTCTCAACTCCGAGCAGTTGAGCAAGGTGACCTTGCTGTGTTTTCCCACTTTCTGTAAAGCCAGAATTCTCTGTTTCAGTAGTCCATAGACAAATCAAGAGCCTGTGGTATCAAACATTGTCAAGTTTAGGAAAAAACCTAGGACTGGAAAAAAAAGTACTAGCAACTTGGGAAAAACCCTGGTGCTTTTTTAGGAGGCTCAGGAAAGGCTAAAAGTTAAAATCAGCCTGAGCATCTCAAGTAATGATTATGGCTACATACACCCTCTTGCTTTTTCTGGAGAACTGGCAACTAGCACTGACAATGACTTGGAAGCCATTGGTCCTTCTCACCTTTGACTCCTCATTGGGTGACCTTGAAAATGTACTTGGGGTCACCTTGGGCACCTAAAAAAAGGGCCAGGTATAGGCACTAAGCAAGACCATTAAGTTGCACATCTTGCCTGAACCCTTTCCTGAGTTCTGCCTCTCTCTGAGTGCATTCAGACCCTCTCTGCCTGACGTGACATTTCCCTAAGTGTCAAGAGCTCAGCAGTACCCTGAGTAAAAGATGGGAGCAGTACTATTTCCCCACACCCTGCCTCTCCCCTGCACTCATGGCTCAGGAGAAAAGCATGTCTCTGCCCATCACGCGTACACCATTTATAACCAAACCCACACTGCCCAAGGACTATTCCTGCCTTACCAGGGAGGAGTGTGGTTTTCTGCCAACTTACTATTTTTTTGGGCCTGTTTACATATAATCACTGCCTGGCTCACTCCAGTTTGCTGACATCTTTGTTCTGGAGGTCCTCAAACTGGACACTGTGCTTCTGATACAACCCTACAAACACCAAAGAGAGGGAAACCAGTCATCTCCCCTGCTCCTGTCACCTGGGAAGTCCCTTTCTTTTCCATCTTTTGCAATCTTGTTTTCTGAGTCCCTCAGCACTCACTGAAGACTCCTTTTCACATTGAACCTGCCAGTATTGGGGTCAAGATGAACTGGGATGAAACCTATAGTTTTGTGGACAGAGGGTGTCAGAAAAGGCAAGGAGAGTGGAGATGTTACCTACAGAAACCTTGAGAAGTTTCAGGGTCCAAGAAGCGGGTGCCAACTAAGCTCTCTGTAGACCCTGAATGAATACCACCGCCAATGGTGAGATGGTGATGGGGAAGAAAAAGTGCCACCAGGATAAACTCTGGGAAGGTGCTTCAGATGGCAACCTGAAGCCAGCATCCCCCACCCCCAGCTCTGTTTTCAGTCTCCTCTAGAACAGCATTGGCTGCTTTACAAGTTTGGTATTGGCAAGCTGGTGAAAGAATTTGTGCCTGATTTGCCAGGTAAAAGAGGACCAGTTCGTAGTGATGCTGTCACACAAGGTCAAAGTCACCTATGAAATAGTGCAGGCCCCAGGCCAAACACGGAGACAAGCCCACAACAGCGTTAGCTGCCAAACTCAGAAAGACTTTGACTGCAGCATTATTGCCTAAATTTAAGGGCAGTGGGACTGGCCGAATTATTCATTGCAAGCAAACTCTCTGGCAAAGCTTAGCCCTGCTACCTGTTAACAGACTGTGGGCAAACTGCCTTTCTGTTTACAGATGTTTGTTATGCAGAAGTGTAGGAACAGCTCATGCAAAACACATTTCAGCCTAGGAGCTGTCTGCCAGACCTTTATTTCTGCAACTCCCTGCCCGAGGGTTGTACTGTGTCTCAGATGACAGAGTGGCATCCCTGCTCCCTGCAGTACCTGTAGGTCCTACCCATGGGCAGAAGAGAGATGCAGCCCAGGGAGGAGGAGGATTCTGCCTATGAAGTCTGTAGGTATATTTCACCATCCTCTTTTGCAGACACTTATGCATGTATTTGCTTGTATCTGTTTTCCACTCTTTCTTATTTTCCTCTGAGAGATTATCCTCTTTCTCCAGTGGGGTTTTTTGCCTGTCTGAGGGACCAGACTGGAGACAGTGGCTGAGAGTCCATCGTTAGTTAGATGTACTTCTACTGCTGTCCTTCTGTTTGCAGCCAGCACTCTGTGCCTTTCTGCCTTGAACAGTCTCGCAGCCACTTCCAACTTTCCTGGCTACACAACCAAAACAAAGCACTACCATGCTTGTGGAAGAGGCTAGTGCTGTGCTATCAGTGTTGCAGGCACATCCCTGCAACACAAAAAAACTGCTTTCTGGGACGAGGCAGGCTGAAGGCAGCCCAGAAGGACTGGCTACTCCAAACTTATGAAGGGAAAATAAAGTGCAAGAACAGTATTTTCCCCCTCCCCCCTTTTTATTCTTCCCTTTTTTGGAGCATTCTTTTTTTGCAGGGGAGAGTCAGCTCTTCTTGCCAACCCCTTTCACCTATACTCAGCTATGTTTCAGTGTCTTGCAAGGCTGGGTTCACAGCCAAGCACTCCAGTTTGCTCCACTTGTTCTCATGCAGTTGCACAGAAAGCAGCTCAGTGCTGCTCATGCAAGAAGTGCCTTTTCATGTTCTACCAGCAGAAAGGAGACAACAGTCTCGGGCTCTGTGGTTTGTGCAGACAACCACAGAGATCGTTTGGTAGGCAAAAGTTGCCTTGAGAGGGAATGACACCCAACCCTGAAAGCACTAAGACAAGGCATGCGAAACGCAGCATTTTGCTCAAGAAACTGAAAAGCTGAAATTCCTTCATCCCAGCTTAAATACTTGCACCAAACCAAAAAATAAGCATCGCTTTCCTCACTTCAGCAAGTGCTTAAGAGACTCTTTCCAACTTTGAATCAGTTCAAGACTTCCCAAAGGCCAAAGGCTAAGCACCCCACTCTGCACAGCTTCTACCTTCCAGCTAAATCATATTAAGAGGCAGTGAAGACCAACAGGACAATCCATCCTCTGGAAGTCCTGTTAAGCTGACTGGGCCTCAGGCTTGCTCCAGGGGCACTATTCCAACATCCACATACAGGTATGAGCAACAGCGCTACTGGAGATATCTCAGGTCTCCAGTCTGGCCTCCAGCTGCTGCTTCAGAAGACAGGAGGATTCCTGCAAGTCCCACATGCTGTCTGCAAGCTTTGTGCAGTCAGCTCAGATACCAGAGGGCACCAGACAGCTATGACTAGGTAACTAAATCTTTCCCCCAGCAACCCCTACAGGTCTAATTCTTAAAGAGCTTAAGCTAGAGTGAATTATGTGCTGTTTGTGCCAAGCTCTTCTGAGACAGGAAAAAATTAAGTGGAATTGGAAACAGGCCTAAAGTGAAAACTAGAAATCTATGGCAAACCCAGCAAGCAGGAACCATTTCTAATCAACAGGCAACCTTTTGTCTCCTTGAGAAAATAACCTGCTAGTTGGTCTCCATTTGCCCATTAAACTGCCAAAAAGGCACACTTCATCATGCTTTCTTGAGGTGTTCTGTAGACTATGTCTGGAAAGACTCACAGAATCCTTTTCCATTTCAGGGCCCATCATTTAAGGTTGTCGCCTTCAGAGTGGATCACCAAACCTGTTTTGTAGTGGGACACTGCAGTTGCCTGTCATCCTTTGAGTTTGCCCTTGTATTGGTGGATCCTGGAAGAAAGGCTTCAAGCACAGCCAGATTGCCCTCTACATTGTGTGGGGATCTCAAAAACCCTGTAAGTCATCAGTGGCTTAGCAGTGTGCTAAGTGGTTCACAGACACCTTGCAACCCAAGGATTTAAATGCATATATGTTCCCAAGACCACTTTTGACACTCACATGAAGCCAAAATAAATCCAACAACATGGATCAGTGGAGGATCTTGGCGAGACATTCTAGTGCTACTGCCAAAATCACTGGCAGCTATTGGTTCCCAGCAAGCTTTCAAGACAGCCTGTCACAGGAAACCAAGGAGCAGAAAACAGTGTCAGAGCTTGCTTTTAAAGCAGCAAAATCAAGCCATAAGTGAAAGAGAAGTGACAGCTGGAGAAGGTGACTTTCCACCAAAGACACTGGACCAAGAATCAACACTTTGCATTCCAGCACTGCCTGTGTGCTGATGGATCTCTTCTTGCAGCCACACTGCAGGAACAACTGCAGCAAAGCTCAAGGTGAAACTATAGAAAGAAAGTGATTTTGTTTAAAAAAAACCTGAACTGATTACACTCATGCATGCTCACATACATATAATCACAAGTACTGTGACATGTTTCCACATGGTCAGCTCAGAATGCTGACCAGGGGCCATGCTCCTGCCAGGGTTACTTGCAATGAGATGGAAGAAAAAATACACCAGGTATCTTCCCCCACCCTCCTGAACTGCCAGGTTGGCGAGAATACACATGTTTTATATGTGCTCTCTGTACCTGTAGGAGTCTGACCTGTGATTAGAATCATCTTGTCCTGTGTCTGGGCATCGTTAGCATGTATTTGGTGTCTTTTGTCTCCTTATCTCAACTGCTAATTGCTCCAATCCCATTCTTTTATCATCCATGCCTTGAGATTTCAGGTTCGCTTGTCTTGGTTTAGGCTGCCCCTTGTTCATCCCATCTGGGTATTCTAAGGAGCTGCAGGTGTGCTGTAATTCTGATGACCTGCTAACACATGTGCCATCAGCACCTGTCACCCTCATACATCTCTAACACCTTCCTTCCGCTGCTTCTAGATACTCCTGGTCCTTCTCCATTCATATCAATGTGTCTTTTACAAATCTCAAGAACTCCCGGTGGCATGAAAGAGCTGAAGAGCAATTGCTGAGGTTCCTTTGCAGTCATGACAAACACAGCCTACAGGGTTTTACGCTGTCAGTCCAAGAGCCAGCTGCTTTGGAGACCAGGAGCTTGAGTGCAGTTCCTTCAGGCAAGGGCCTGTCTCCAAGCAGAGCTCAGCCAGAATCATGACAGCAGTTGCATGGCCTCTTCCTATAGTGGCAACCCACATTAAGATGCTGTCTACTGAAAAGAAACAGTAGAGGGTTTTGGGGAGACAGCAGCTGAGGTGAAAAGGCAGTTGATTTCCCTTTCTAGCACTATCCTTACCACATAAACTTGAAGAGCAATTTAATTCTATGCCTGAATTTCATCCTCGTTAGAACAGAGCTAGTAACTCTGCTGTAAACCACAGTCAGTGTATCAACTTTACTACGTTTGTCTTTCTCCTTAAAGCAAGTACAGGGCTCAGCCCAACTGTGTATGTTTTGGGAAGTTACAGTCTTCACATTGAGAGGCTGCTGAACTATGATAAGATGCCATGGTCAGGACCACAGCACAAGGGAAAGGAAACAAGAGGGAGAAAGGGGAAAAGAGAACGGAAGCCTCGGTCCAGATATGCACAACACAGCTGGTGTAGGACAGAGTGCAAACTTGAACAGAAGAGCAAAAGGGGGACAGAAAACAGTCAGTTGTTCTTCAAGGTATGTTACACACACTTAGTTCTGCCAAAAAAACACAAGTGAACAGAGCAGTGGTTGTCTGCCAGGTTGAAGGGTGGTTGGTGTGGATGGAGGAACATGGGTCATCCAGAGCACGTGAATACAGTTCAGTCCATTCTACATGTGCTCCAGAAGTCCAAGACTGAGGGGGAAAAAAAGAAAAAAAGAAGACACTTTCAAAACATTCATATTCTAAAAGAGGTGACTATATGCACAGAGCATGAGGAACTGTCTGAGGTGCAGGACGTGCTTGAGGAGATTTTGTGCAGTTTTTAAAAGATTATGCAGATAGCAGAAGAGAAGAGGAGGAACAGATGGAAAGCTCCCCACAGCAATGGCCAGGTAGCTGCAGCCACAAGCTCAGGTGTTAAGGTGTGAAGCCCTTTCATACACGGTATGAACATAGTCAGACAAGATTACTATATACCCAGTGGCACACAGCCAAACTCTGTGTTCTTCACCTCTCAGACACAAAAAGCTGGTGTTTCCACCACAGTATTTTGCTCACTACCACAGCTACTAGGAGGGACCTGAATTAGCTCTGTGGTCTCTTGGCTCAGGAAAGAAGCTCAACAGCCTTGAGCATGGCTACCTTGTTTAATCCAGTATGACACAACTACCGAACCTCTGCAGAAGTGTTTCACACACAGAGGAGTTCCTTCACTCTCTGCTAAATCATGACATTAAACAACCAAAAAATTCCCATGTCTATCACAATCAGTATCCATCAGCGTGGGCAGGTCTCTTGGCTGGAGAACTGGAAGACATTTCCATTTTCTGCCTGAAAGGGAGCTAAATCATAAGCTGTCACAGTGATTCTGTTTTCATGGTGAAAGAGCGTTGTCTGAGGATCATTCATTTTGGAAGCCTTAATCCAACACTTATAAGAACATCACCATCTTCCAGACTAAACTATGGAAGAAAACTTCCTGCTGATATGTTGAGGCATAATGTTTATACTACAATTGAAAAGCTGCACCCCTGCTGGGATTGCTCCACAAAAACAGAGAGTTCTCCAGAGCTTTGTGGTGCCACACTCCAAAGTCTTAAACAGCTACACAATGCTAAATGCTACACAGCTATCACAAGAATGTCTTGGTCTGAACAAAATCCATTCTGTTTGTCACATTTGCCTGTATTCGACAACACAAAACCACTTTCTCAGCACCACTAGAGTGCTTCCAATTTCCCAGTCCTCCTGAATCCATATGTAGATCTCTTCATCTCCCCAGTCCCTCAAATACAAACTTTTAAAAGATTTTTATAAGTTTTAAAATATTATTTTCTTCCTTCAAGGCCAGCACGAGAACAGAAGTTTCCCATGCTTGAAGGCTAATGACAATCTATCAGAAAAATCAAAGGCATTTGAACAGGCTTACTCACTGAACCTAGTAAAGCATCATTCTACCTCCTCCACATGATGTTACACTTACCAATGCACTCCAGTGTAGAAACAAATACCCATCATACACCTAACATAACTGGCATTCCATTTCAAAATGTCCCTGTCCTTGCCATGAGTTTTAATCTCTAACGGTGGCAGCAGCCCCAGAGGAGATGTGCATGTGATAGCAAGCATGAATCAAAGCACCATTAAATCATGAGCACTTGCCACAAGTTTTTTGCCATGACTTGTGAAGGAAGCAGAGCAAGTGCAGAGTTTTGCATCTGGGGAAGAACAACCCCATGCACCAGTACAGGCTGGGGGCTGACCTGCTGGAGAGCAGTGTAGGAGAAAGGGACCTGGGGGTCCTGGTGGACAGGAGGATGACCATGAGCCAGCAATGTGCCCTTGTGGCCAAGAAGGCCAATGGCATCCTGGGGTGCATTAGAAGGGGGGTGGTTAGTAGGTCAAGAGAGGTTCTCCTCCCCCTCTATTCTGCCTTGGTGAGGCCACATCTGGAGTCCTGTGTCCAGTTCTGGGCCCCACAGTTCAAGAAGGACAGGGAACTGCTTGAGAGAGTCCAGCGCAGAGCCACAAAGATGATGAAGGGAGTGGAACATCTCCCTTATGAGGAAAGGCTGAGGGAGCTGGGGCTCTTTAGCTTGGAGAAAAGGAGACTGAGGGGTGNATCTGTTAAATGGCTGCAGCAATCAGGAACCACAACACCACACTGTACAAGCTCCTAACAAGGCAGCAGTCCCTGATCTGATAAGGTTTTTGTAAGACCTGCTCGTAACAGTTAGGCTAGCAGAGCAGACAAGGTTACAGCATAGAGTACAGCTGCTTCCAGACATGGCTTGTTAAAAAATCAGTACAAGCAGGGTCAGGGAAGGACTATTTCATGTAAGCAAAACAACCAAGAACAAGGAGCAAGCCAGTAAATTCCAGAGAACCCAGCCCCAAAACTGGCAAATCTGAAGTGTTTGAGAAGGGTCTGCAGAAGAAACATGCCCGTGTGGCTCTTCAGATTAACAGGGGAAAACAAAGCACCAGCACAGCTGAAGGAAACTGCTCCCAAAGATCTGCAGCACACCAAGAGGCTTTGGAGGCACCACAGCAATTCCCTCCCATTCCAGATAAAGATGCCCGACTTCTTCAGCCATGCCCCAACTAGGCTTCTCAGCTCAAGTAAATGCCCTTTATCTACAGGGCTGCGTGTGTACTGGAGACTGCCAAGTGTGGTCACCTGCTCTACGGATATTACTCTCAGCAGGACATGGCTTAACTTTCCATGCTAATACGTTGCAAGACACTGTGATGGCAGGAAAGAACAGCTCTCTATCAATAATGAGAAACAGTCCTTTGAAGAGTAACGCTGGCCCAAAGGCCCTGTCTGTTGCCAAAAATGCATGGAAAATTCCCAGTTAATTAAGTGATCCCAGCCGCAGATTAAGACTACTAGATAATCTACAGCTTGTTTTTCCCCTTGACTGGTTTTCACAGAACCAGAGCAGTGTTGTTTGGACAGGAGGTGGGAAGGCCTATGGTCCAGTCTCCTATTTGGAGCAGAGCTATCATTAACATGAGCTCGGGGGCACTGGCTCAGTCTTCCCTCTCTTTGTGGAGGACAGCAATACGTGACCACACTATGCCCCAGATTGTGCTTAAATACAGCCAAGCTTAATGCAGAAGCCATCAGTTACCCCCTCAGTACATGGTGTTAGGCATCCCAAGAAGTCTGTTCTTAAAGTTCATCAATTGTATTAAACACTCAGATTATATCATTAATTGTATTAATAAATTGATTAATAATTAATTGTATTAAACACTATTTGGAGAAGTACAAGCACACACCTGGCCTACCCTGCCTAGATCAGCAAATAACATGTTACTTCTCCCTTCTTTTTAGGTCTCTGTCATCTTAGTCCATATCTGCGTGAATGGAAACTAATCACAAGCGTTCAAGTGTTTCCAAGTGAGAAAGGGAGGCACATTGAGTCTCACACTGCTGGCTGCTACACCTGCCTCTAGATTACACATAAAGTGCTTTAATGATGCTCAGAGTGTAAGTACTCAACTACTTATCAATTCAAAATATGAATTATGATATAAAGAAAGGAACACAGCAAGAAGACCTCAAAATCACACTTTTTGCAGTCCTAAGTAAAAATAAGCACTGCCTAAGCATGGTGTTTTGCTGAGCATGTAGCTGTCTGGGAAGGTGTGTCACGCTCCATGGCCAGCCTGCAGCCCAGGTCCTGCGCACCACCCCAAAGCACGATGAAGCAATTCCTGCTTATTGGGACATCTCTGGCTCACAGAGGTCCATTTGGTACGTGTGTGCTCTTTAAAAATAAGACACACTGAAACAGGGAACATAAACAAAGGAGAACAGAGTCACCTGCAAGTACTTTACCAATGCAAAATCATTACCACCATTCAGTTCAAACAGCAAAAAAAACACAATTAGCAGTAACTTTGCCAGGAAAGTAGGCAAAAAAACCCTACTATAAATCTCCAAGCAGCATCACAAGTTTTACAATTAACATGTGCAGTCATGACCACACTGAGGTAAGATCACAGGAGCAGGGCATGGTACTAGCCACGAGGCACCCCTGAACTGAGTGGCCACAGAGGAAACCAGTGCCTGAGCCTTGCAATCACATCCTTAATCAGAACACACCCAGAGGTCACCTCTGCCACAAAGAGGTGTCCAAGGCTCTTGACACTTATTCAAAAAAGCCTTTCCTCCATGTGAGGCCACTTAGTGCAAAGCAGTCGGAGGGTCAGGACAATGGAGCCAAGCTTTTTACAGTGACAACCAATGATAGGACAAGGGGCAATGGATGCAAACTGGAGCACAGGAGGTTCCATGTGTATATCAGGAAAAACTTTTTCACTGTGAGAGTGCCAGAGCACTGGACCAGGCTGCCCAGAGAGGTTGTGGAGTCTCCTTGGCTGGAGACATTCAAACCCCGCCTGGATGCGTTCCTGTGTGATGGACTCTAGGTGACCCTGCTCCGGCAGGGGGGTTGGACTGGGTGATCTTTCGAGGTCCCTTCCAACCCTAGAATTCTGTGATTCTGTGATCACTGAAGCTACTTCAGGCTTTCCTCCCACTACACAAAGTCCTCCAATTTAAAGAGGGCAAAAGCCAGTCAGTGTTGGAGACTGAATGTGAGAAGACGAAACCAAAAGGAACCCAAATGAGAAGTGATTTCTCATCTTCCAAAGCATTGCCTGCATCCCTCCCTGCAGATCAGCACCCTGTTCTCCACTGGATGAGGCAGAAAGGTCTTCTAAAATGAAATGTTAGCCTGCTCCCTACTATGGGTGTTCAGCTAGGCCACAGCTCAACACAAGGCAGACCAGAAGCATGGACTGACCGCCACCTATACTTCACATTATCACTGTTAGGGGAATCCTTCTGGTAAGCTGTCGCTGTTACCCACGGAGCTGTCACATATGAAGTCCTTCTGAGGGGGCTAGAATGGTCTGGGTTGCAACAGAAGGATATTCTATATATTTAGCCTGTTTCCAGAGCCTCCAGTCAATAACAGAGTCCCTTGACACCTATCTTCCACAGGTAAGGCTTCCAATTTCTTTTTAAAGGGTCCGTTTTTTCCCAGACTAAAAAGAGCATGCAAAGGTCCTACCTAGCACAAGTTTATTTCCAGGGGAGGCAAAAGTTAATAAATGGAAGAAAAAGGGAAAGGGAGGACTTAAAAAACAACCTTGGGAACTGTAGGGTGAGAGAAATGAGTTGTCCTTTAGCAAAGCTGCGGTGAAAAAACACTGCTTCTACAAGGTCACCAAAGAGCAGTGGAGGCCTGCCGTGAAATGCTGAGAGCTCTCCAAGGCCACGAGAACCTCGGCTCAAGGTGAACTGAGCTTTTTTACTTATTTCCACTGCTGGGAACAGCCCCCTCCTCATCGCAGTGTTAATTTCCACCAAAATATGGAAATAACAACTACCTTATTAAAAGACAGGCACAGACAGGAGCAGTTTCTATGGACAACTGACCTGCTGAGCCTTGCCCCTGCAGCCATACCTCACTAGGAGGTTGATGAGAGGCTACAAACTGTTGTGACCTTTTCCCCATGCCACAAGCAACATTTGCTCATCGAGACAGAAGTTAATGCTCTTTAACCTGCCTGAGAAACCTTTTTTCCTCTCTAACACACCCCAAGATTCTGTGAGTCCCTCTCACATTCATGTAAATATGTATTAAGAAAGCTACTTGAAAGTGCTCATGTTGAAATTTGTCTGCAACTCCTTTGCTTAAAGTGCACTAGTGTTTTACAAAGGCTGTCTGCAGTAGTGGTAGCATTGCTCAAGCACAGCTCCTGAAATGTAAAATAAAAACACCCAAAACACAACATGGCCTCTTTCTATATCAACAGGATAACACCTGCATGGGGTTTTCTTCTGCATAAAAAGGAGGTTGTTTCTTAACATGTTGTCAATGAAATTTTCCAGCATAGGATGACTCCTTTCATAAATAAAAATATTCATTAGAGCAGAGATGCACTCAGCAAGCTTCTCTGGATGCAAAAACGAGAAAAAACATTGTTCAACCTGAAAAAGCATTGTTTGGCTGAACACAAGTGTCACTATGAAAATCACCATACAACATTTTTTTCCCCTCAAATGCCTCCTTTCCCTTTAATATCAAAGCATCCAGAAAAATTTATCCCTTTGCGGAGTGTTGTGAGCTAGTCACATTAATGAGATTTCAGCCACCTAGCCACAGCAATGTTGCTAGTCCACCAGAGAAATTCATGGGCCATGCCGAGACCAAGACCCTCTGAGACTGCAGAAGTCATCTCACGCTTTACATAGTGAATTCCGTGCCTGACATGTTAATAAATACCAACTTACTTTAATAAGTTTGCTTGTGTTTCAAGTAAACCAACAAACATTGATAAAATTCACTTCATCTCAAAAACACAGCATCAAGCATTCTGTGAAAACTGTTAAAAGAGTTTGCAGTTTGGCATTGATCCAACTTAGATAAAACAGTATCTGGAATGATTCTACTAATTTCTGCAACTCGCTGGAAAAAAAATACTCAAGCAGTAAACAGAAAACAATTATTAATATTTAACCCTTATCTCAAAATATCTTTTTGAAGTTATTTAACAAAAATAAACAACTCTGTACTTAAATTATGTAAAATTACAGCAGCTCTTCACTTATGAAATTTGCAGTATAATCTGTAACAAATAGAAGTCTTTTCATCAGGCTGTGAGCCTGTTTAAAGGCCTGCAAATAGAGGACTAGTGACAAAGTCTGTGATACTGCTGGCATCCCAAGGGGACATCTGCTGAGCTAGACTCAATTTTACCATAAAAACCTGCACCGCTGCAACTCAGAGACAAAAAAAGTAAATTACCATGGTTCTTCAGAAGAGAGGATACTGTGGTTGCTATTGTGAAAAGCAAGTATGTAATTAGCAATTCGTACAATACAGGCTGGCAAATAAATGGTATTTTCAGAGTAAGCACGTCAGACATTTGGATTTTACCCTTCTGGAAATATATCAAGTATTGCTACAGAAGGAATGGAAACTGTGAAGTTCAACAAAACTCTACAAGTAGAACAAGTATTTACTTTCAGAAAGAAATTAAAACGATTCTAAAGCAGTTGTGGCTGCCCAGACCTGTGACTCTCAAAAGCAAACTGCTTCCTCCCCACTTATGAAGCAGCTGAGAACTGACCAATAGTACTCACTCTCTCACACGAATTGAAAATAAAGTTTTCATGTTTCCATTGATTTAACAGTCAGAAGAGCAAGGGGAGCTGGGAGGAGTGTGATCACAGCCAAGCAATGAACCTTCTAGAGCTCAGCGAACTGGTTATTTTGTTTCCTGAATGTAAGTGGTAGAAAGAACAAATGAATTCTAATACCAAACTAACTTTTTTTGGCTAAGAGCACCCAAAATACATCATTCTGCTTTTCAGAACAAGTCATTCTAATGTAAAGCTGATCACAATAATGTTGTACTTCGTAACAGCCCATGGAGACAAAGCAAATGAACACTTTGGTCTCTTTTGAACATCATCTTGTCTGAGGCCCAAGAAGAAACCAGAAGCAGCTGTTAATAATTAGATGTGGCCTTTACTAATAAAATTATATTAATCTTCCAATGTTAGATTTTGAGATAAAGGCATAGCTTCATGGTGGCAGAGGTACAGGAAGATACCAGAAGTAGTTGAGTATGTCTTTAACTATAAACTAGAAGCTTCTTCTATTTTACACAATAACCACCTAGCACAACATTTTGACTATCCGGCATGTTTTGAACTACGTTTGCTTCACTCATTTTTAGGTCCAAATGGCTGACAGTGTCTAAAAGCAACATTAAACGAAGTGCAGCTATCAGTGTAGCAGGAATAAGAGTTAACGATCCTCAAAGTAAAAATCTGAAGAACCTTCTCTTTTTAAATACAGGTTAAAAAATTACTATCATACTGCATTAATGGAATTTTTATTCAACATGCCGCTCGTTTGATGCAGAAGCAGACAAACGTATCCCTTAAAGAAAAAAAAACCCAAACAAACCCAAACAACACAGTACATGGCTAGGTGCCATGGCTTTAGGATTGATGAACATGCTCCCATTTGTCCTAGACTTTGTAAAAAATAAAAAATTACCAGGAGGAACCCTTAGAAGAGTGCCCTACCGGGAAAGGCCAGCCCCACTACTTGCTATTTCAGTTCTTCCAGCAGTGTCTTATTTGTGTGCAATGAATAATCAGATGCTAGATATCATTAGAGTATGGCATAGTGAATAAATACTACCCACAGGCTGGGGTGGAACAGCAGCGCACTGGCCCAGCTGATCTTGGCATGTGTTTAAATTACATGTTCTTAAAACCTTAACACTTTGCCTGGATTCCACATCTCAACCTCACTGCTAGGAAAGTTGCAAGCAACAAGAACAACAAAATCAGTATTAAAAAAATGCTGTAACACAGGCTTCAAAGAGCAGAGAGCTTCCACACTCCTCTTTATTTCAACAGAGACGATCAGTTAAGGTGCTTTCCGGTTCTGCACTGCAGACAGGTTGGAAGAGGTGGCCGTTTAATAAGCTCTTAACAGTCTCTAGCGGGTGTCTGGGAGCAGTTCCTACGGCAGAATCCCTGAACTGCTAGTTTCTGTAGCGGGGCATCTGTGGAGCAGGGGCTCCCTCTAAGGGGGCTGAGGAGGAGACTGTCATAAGCTGTCCACCATGCATTCTCTCATTCACCCGCAGCTCACAGCCATCCTGTAGCATCCTTATAGCTATCCTTGCGATGTTTTTAGAATCATCGAGTCCACTGTGAGGTCTCCCATCATAATTCATGCCCAGCTGTTCAAGCATGATTGTCAGTTTGGTCTGGTTCCTAGGAACCTGATGGAGAAAGCGAACCACATTCAAGAATTAGATTCTGTACCGAGGCATTTTAATCTAACACAGTGCAGGAGAAACATATGCAGATTTTAAGTCTACTTAAGTCACATATTACTTTCATGTTGCCTTTTGTCAGATCATTAACAATTTAACTTCAAAGCACCTTGGTGAGACAGACACTCTCATTTTTACAGAGGAGACATAGTCAACAGGAGCTTGTCTAGACTCAGGATAATGTCAAGAGCCTCCCACCATTACCAGCACCAGCTCAAGATGTGCCAGTGCTGGCAATGGTGGACGCCATGGCCTAGCTAGGTTTAACAAGCCTTATGAAAAAGGAATTACCATTCAAAGTGGCATTGCAGAGGGAATCAGGTTTTGGTTTTCCTTTTAAACACTAAGCAATTGAAGAAGCACCAGGCTCCCGACTCTCACCGACATCAAGCTCCTGAATGCCTCCAAACATGACAGGAACAGATCAGCAACCCTCCAGCAGCCCATGTTTACACGGACCACCAACAGCTTGAACAGACAAGGAAGCTTAACTGACTTACCTGTGTCAAGTGCTACACCAGCAAAAGCACCAAGTCTTCTCTTGATTAACTACTTATTATACCTTTGCTCTTTGGAAAGGCCAAAGAAAAACAAAAAGGTAGCTTTAAAGGAAAGCTTTCATTTGCTCTCTTGGTGGTGGTGTTTGGGATGGGGGAACATGGGACATGACAAGTTCCAGGATGTTGCACCATACTACTGGACTTAATAGATGGGCAGAATAGTGACAACACAGGTGCCAAAACCTGGCAATATGCAACTCCAACAACACCCACAAACTGGGCAGGGAGACATACTGCAGGTTGTGGGATATTCTGCAGGAAAGGTACAATACATTCCTTGCCATTAATTTTATCTATTCCTATTACTTAACAACAGATTCAACAATGGCACAGAATAGCTAAACAGAAGCACTGAACAACTATAAATTCTACAACTGCCTGCATTTATTAAAAAAAAAATAAATCACAAAAAGTAAAAAGAAACAGATTCCTTCCAAGTTACAATCTTCATTGCCTTTGATGAAAAAGCACTTACTGCTCAACAGAGAATGAAAGGAAGCTGATAGGACTAACAAGACTGTTTGTGTTATGTGCTCTAGTGTGTTTCCAACAGAAATGGTCACTCAGAGGAGGCACAATAAGAGGGAGAAAAGGAGTAACCCTGTAATATTTGCCCAGAACAAAGTAAAGCTCTTCTCTTATTAAACGTTAAATTAAATATTAAAATAAACCTCTTTAGAATTCTAGAGGGTACATGTAGTATGAAAAAGCCATTCAAGAGAAGACTGTCAGCTAGGCTGAAATCACGTTCAGAAGTGTAGACTGAGAAGGAATTAGCCAGACTCTCCAATAACCCGTTCTATGGTAATCTGGCAGTGAAAGAAAGGAGCAGCGAGGTCCCGCACTGAACTAGGTATTACTTTTCTCTTGACAGTTTGATTCCACTGTGGGTATGTCCTGATCTTTCTCTGTCCCCATTACACTGTCAAAAGCAGAAATATCTGAGGGCAGTGGTGCAAATTAGTTTTGTAGTGTATTACATGAAAACCAAAAAAAATAATTGAAAAATCAATAAACAGAGGCTTTTCAGCTGAACTACTTCAAGACATGCTTGATCTAAGAGCACCGGTATGACATTTTTAGACAATCTTTCATGGAGCATCTCTTGATTCTTAAAAACAAGATTAAAATAAAAATGTAGTAGATTATATGTTCTTCAACTAGCACAGTGAGATCTGGGCATGAAGCACATTTGAAAATCGGGCCCCAGGCAACTAGTTTAAGTATTATGATTTTATACTACACAAGATGAGAAGCACAACAGGACATTTAAGACTTTTAAACAAAATTTTCCCTGCAGGAGAAACAACAATTTGTACAAACCTTATAGAAGTTCCCATATGATTTGCGAATATTGATCCACTTTTTGGCAAAAGAAGGGTATTTGATACGGCTAATACGGCACTGGATATTCAAAAATTTACTCATATCCCAAGATCTTAAGAAATCAAAAGAGAAAAACATTAGTAATACATAATTCAGATGCCCTGCGTTCTACGTATTGCACAGATGTAGCACAAAAAGCCATCTTTTCTTTCGTGATCAGTAGAAGGAAAACAGTTCAGGAAAAGCTCTTTTGCTACAGTCATGGTAAACAATTTTTTAATATGAATTTATTAATCATGGGAAAAACAAATAATCTTGTGAGCAAGATTTTCACTAGGATGGTTTCAGGTCCAGGATAGTTAAAACAAAAAATAGCACACTGACTTCTCCACCTACCACATCTACTCCAAAAACTGCCAAAAAGTTAGACTCTTATACAGCCCTTGGGGAAGCAAGCAACACCTTAAATTTTCCTGATTACTTGGGTACAAATGCATCTCTCTACTTAAGGCAGGTTATTGAAACAAGACTGCACTTTGTTTTAGGAGAAACCAGACCTTTATGGAAAGAAGATGTAACTACAACTCTATGCGCTTCTAGCCAGTCTTCCTGAAGGGAACCACCCCAACAAGTTTGTGTCTCCCCTCTCTTGCAGCTGTCTACACTGTCTCATCTATATGACAGAGACTTCACTGCATCTAATTTCCTTAAGGAATTTCACTGAGGGGATTCCTCTGGAGAGGAATTCCAGACACAATCTAGGCCCAGTAATATAACCAGTCTTGCATCAGTTTTGCTTTGGCATTTCTTTTTTTAAAATCACTGTTGCTTCCAAAGACAGAAACCTAAAAAACCTCATAGGTAAAAAACAAGCCAAACAGCAGTATTCACCACAGTTCCTTAAATTATTAAAGTTGATATGACATTCTTTTAACTCCTTATTTTTAAGGTGTACACAAATCTAGACTGTACACCTCAAGTCTTGTGTGACAGCTTTTAAATGGCTTCACTGTTCACACCGGACACAACCACATTTCACTGGCACGGGTTCTTCACCAGAAAAGACACGTGATTTATAGTTGTTGTCCAAATCTTCAGGAATTTTGAGAAATAAGTCTCACGGCCAAAAAAATTTTCCCACTCGCTAAGCAGGGTTAGTTGAAAAAACTTTTGTTATTTATTCATCTCCTACGAGACATTAGTTTTCAAAACAGTAACACTATAGAGTAGAATATTTATCTGTGTTTTACTTGACAGAAGTGTTAGGAAGTCATACTATGATCCCCCACGCTCTTTTTTCATAAACACCAGTTTCGTTTGAGGGTTCATCTCTCTTTGGTTCAACGCAGTCACAGGACTGCCTTTTCAATCCAGCACAGACCTACTCCAGGCAAACAATAGGCACAGCAACATGAAAATGCATCATTCACCTCAACACAGCTAATGTTAAAAACTCCATGTCCTACTTAAATCCCTCATTCTGAGAGAAGAAGGAAAGGAAGCATGTTTCATGGCTAAAAAGCATCACCTACAGAAAAATTCCCTGGACAGTGCTATATAAGACAAGGCTCAAACAGCATCTTTCATCATGTAACAAAGCTAAGATCACAAGAACAATATTGCATCACAGATATACTTAGAGCTCAAGACTTGTTCACTTTGCAGTCATGAGGGGACTTGATTTTCCACCCAGCCTTTGGGAAAGAGCAAGTTCAGGTGGTAGTTCCAGGACTAGTCAATTCCTCACACAGAAAGCTTGTGAGAGACAGGACTCACCGAAGCCACACTCCTCTGAGCCAAAGCAGAGAGCTTTCTGTGCTAGCCATTTCTCCTTCAAGAAACAGCTTAATCCCTTATCGCTCTCTGGCCAAATATGCAGGATGTATTAACAGCAACACTGCCACACACAGGACACAACACAACCACCACACATTTCTGAAACCTCAGATTGGAGGAAGGCATGAGACTTGCTTAGAACTGAAATTGCACAATGTTATTTGCAGGTGTTATGTGCTATATGAAAACTAGATGTAAACAGAGAATTACAATAACACAAAGATAAAAAGCGTATTCAACACTGTTTAGTTGCAGAAAGCAAGCTATGAGAGACACAGTGCCATCTGGTGGGTTTCAGCTTCAGTTCAAACTGTTCAGCTTTCCCATTTTCCTGAAAGCTAAAATTATAGTAAAACAGCAAGGTGGCAGTGGCATGATCCACCTTTAACAGTACTTTCACTGAGATTAAACATGGTTTTGCAGTTTTAGATTGTGCTGACGTTTCCATAAGGACATACCCATCTGTCAACATGGAGTAACTATACTTTGTTCCCAGTTCTCGCTGTCTCATCCACTCTATGACGTTCTGCAGAACTTGAGGAAATGTATCAGCTTTATCAACAATGTCCTAAGAGAACCGAAAAAACAAAAGTGAGGAACACTTTTTTCCAGAAAAAAACCCCAGCATTAAGTGTAAGAATTGTGTTAGTATACAGACACTCACTAAGCTGGCTCCACAAAAATCTTTAGGAAGATTACACATTAAAATAAGTAGACAATCGGACAGACTTTTCTAAACTGAAAAAAGCACCACTAAAAGAGCTAACTTCCCAATGGCATCTGTAAGGGCAACAAGGTTAGTCAGCTGTTGAACTTCGATTAAAACCTTTGAGCTTGTTTCCCAGGCTGCTGCTGAAGTCACCTTATCACAAGCCATTGCCATCCTAAGACTCTGAACTCTTTAGAATAAAAATATTAGAAGAGGAACTGGTGCAATTCAAAAGTTCTCTCCTCTACTAGAGATTAAGCTTCTACACATGGATTACAAACTGAATGCTTTTCCCTACAGCCCCTTACAAACACCTAAATGACAAACTTAGTGATTGGGAAAGAGGGAAAAAACAAGGATTAAAAGAATAAGCCTTACAGAAAAATTACCATGAAAGATCACCAGTCTGAAAACATCCATATCACATCTCCTTTTTTTTGTATTTTTTCCTGAAGAATAAAAGCGCAAATTACCTGGGTGATTCCTGTCAGACTGATGCAGAAGTTTGAAAGTTTGGGATTAATCTCTGGCTTCACGTACTGCTGAAAGGTATCCTCCTATAATAAGAGAATCAAACACTCAACAGCAGCACACTACGTAGCCTGCAAGGCAATTTATGGGCATGCCCTTAGCAAGTGGCAATAGCAGCCACTTGTCCTGCTGGAGGCAAAGAGGAGTTGTGTACGTCCCAAGTCAACATGAGCCTCCTGACTGGCCATCATGAGATTCCCAATAGGAAAGGTCCTTCCTCTCAGCCAGTAGGCACCAAAGAGCAGGGAAGTGGATGCAAGAGGGGAGAAAGACAGACTGCAACAAAGGGGAGGATCTGGAAAAAGGAGAGTGTAAATAAGGAAGGAAAAGAAGAAGTCAGAGGCATGAGCAAAGCCTGATGTTTTTTAGATGGTGTCTTCTAAAGGCTCACCTGTAATTCAAGGAAGGCAACCAGCCACACATCTCAGAGGCTGCATGCAAGTCATATGCCTCAGGATGCCAGTCACCCAGAGAGAAACACAACAACCTCACTCTGGGAAACTTAGCAGTACAAGAGAGAAGACTACGTGCAAGTTTCGTGGAAAAAAGAAAGCCCCAAATCCCTGCTGCTACACAAAATCTTTTGGACAGAGGGAAAAACCACGCTCTTTCCTACTACTCTAAAGGTAATAAAACAATCTTGGTAATCTGCACACTGCTCTCTCTGCAGTCAGTCATACGTGCAGCTACACTCTCCTGCAGCATCACAGTGATTACTGGAAATCCTCCTCCTCTACAAAGTTCTTGATAAATGAACCATTAGTCGGAGGAGCGCACACTCCTGCCATTTCACTGAGTCACTCGGTTTCAGTTAGACAGCAAGCAGTTTTTCCTGAAGAAAGCTGTACTGGAACAGAGCACTTGAGGCTGCCAAATGCCTACTAAAATGTTTGAAATCAGGTTATACGGCTGTCAGTTTGTCAGGTACGCTGTGGAAATAGTCTAGCCTGCCAAGAAGCACAGTGATTCAACCACAATTTTTAGACCTCTGCATTAGTCTCTTCTAGATTGCCTCACACAGAACCACAGAATTTGCTAATTCTTGTTTATGATGAATCCCTTGGGTCCTAGAAATAGCTTTGTGGATCTCAAAGCAGGGAAAGAAGGGCAGAGGGTGGGGAGGACGACTGAGAAATTTAAAGTCCCTCATATCAGTAGAGGGAGCCAACAGCAGGAGCATGATCTATTCCAGATGCTTTAAGAATAGGAAGAAAGTTTTGTTTGCAAGAGGCACAAAAGACAGGTCTTTGGGAAAAAAATAATAAAAAAGCAAT
>VZRW01008975.1:0-10315 GCA_013398125.1 Aegotheles bennettii
GTTTGTAAATCTTTAACTCTACCCGCCGATATCAGTCTGAGCCAAGGTTTTGCAGATGAGCCATAGTAGAGATGGGCTTTAGATCCTTGGTATACAGACAGCTGATTCTTCTCTGCCCTGACAGTTGCTCTGCTTCCATTGCTATAGCCACTCCAACAGGGCATTTGCCACCATCCGTGAGTCAGTATATAGAGAGTACTGGCCATTTTTCTCATTCAGCAATATCTAAAGCCAGCTGGATGGCATTCGCTTCTACAAAATGAATCAATTTGCTTCAGCAGTTTCTGCAACATTTAGTGTGGGACTCAACACAGCAGCTTTCCACCTTTGGTGTTTTCCCACAATCACAGAATCATAGAATCATAGAAACATTTTGGTTGGAAAAGACCTTTAAGATCATCAACTTCAATCATTAACCTAACACACTGCCAAGTCCACCAGTACACATTGTCCCTAAGCACCACATATACATGTCTTTTAAATACCTCCATGTATGGTGACTCAACCACTTCCCCGGACAGCCTGTTCCAGTGCCTGACAACCCTTTCAGTGAAGACATTTTTCCTAATATCCAATTTAAACCTCCCCTGGAACAACTTGAGGCCATTTCCTCTTGTTCTATTGCTTGTTACTTGGGAGAAGAGACCAACACCCGCCTCACTGCAACCTCCTTTCAGGTAGTTGTAGAGAGTGATATGGTCTCCCCTCAGCCTCCTTTTCTCCAGACTAAACAACCCCGGTTCCCTCAGCCACTCCTCATAAGACTTGTTCTCCAGACCCTTCACCAACTTTGTTGCTCTTCTTTGGACACACTCCAGCACCTCAATGTCCTTCTTGTTGTGAGGGGCCCAAAACTGAACACAGTACTCGAGGTGCGGCCTCACCAGTGCCGAGTACAGGGGGATGATCACTCCCCTAGTCCTGCTGACCACACTATTTCTGATACTAATCAGGCTGCTGTTGGCCTTCTTGGCCACCTGGGCACACTGCTGGTTCATATTCAGCCAACTATTGACCAATACCCCGAGGTCCTTTTCTGCCAGGCAGTTTTCCAGCCCCTCTTCCTCAAGCCTGTAGCGTTGCAGGGGTTGCTATGACCCAAGTGCAGGACTCGCCATTTGGCCTTGTTGAAACTCATGCAATTGGCCTCAGCCCATCGATCCAGCCTGTCCAGGTCCCTCTGCAGAGCCTTCCTACCTTCAGGCAGATCAACTTTCCCACCCAATTTGGTGTCCTCCGCAAACTTACTGAGGGTGCACTCGATCCCCTCATGCAGACCACTGATAAAGATATTAAAGAGAACTGGCCCCAATACTGAGCCCTGAGGAGCACCACTTGTGACCAGCTGCCAACTGGATTTAACTCCATTCCCCACAACTCTTTGGACCCGGCCATCCNTGGCACACAAAATGATCTGCTCTGTAATCTTCCCATGCACTGAGGTCAGACTGACAGGCCTGTAGTTCCCCGGATCCTCCTTCCGGCCCTTCTTGTAGATTGACGTCACATTTCTTAACGTCCAGTCAACTGGGACCTGCCCAGTTAGCCTGAACTGCTGATAGATGATGGAACGTGGCTTGGGGAATACTTCCACCAGCTTCCTCAGTGCCCTTGGGTGGATCCCATCCAGCCCCATAGACTTGTGTGCGTCTAAGTGGTATAGCAGGTCGTCAACCATTTTCCCTTGGATTATGGGGGCTCCCGTCCCTGTCTTCCAGCTCAGGGGGCTGGATACCTGGAGAACAACTGGTCTTACTATTAAAGACTGAGGCAAAGAAGGCATTAAGTACCTCAGCCTTTTCCTCATCTTTTGTCACTATGTTTCCTCCCGCATCCAGTAAAGGATGGACATTCACCTTAGCCCTCCTCTTGTTGCTAATATATTTATAGAAACATTTTTTATTTTCTTTTACGGCAGTAGTCAGATTAATTACGAGTTGGGCTTTGCCCTTCTAATTTTCTCCATGCATAGCCTCATGACATCCTTGTAGTCCTCCTGAGTTGCCTAGATGCCTATATGTGGGCTTCCTGGCCTTGAGGAAGCTGCCAACAAATCCCAGGGTATTTTCAGATCACATGGGATATAGCTGTGACAAAATGGAAACCCCCATGGGCAATGGGATGAGCTGCTTCGCCTTTACATACTTGACGTGCATATGGCATAAGTAAAAAAAGCGTGATTTCAGCTGCCATCAAATCACAGGGAATTCTGAGATCATGTAAGGTACGATGGTATGAGAAATGGCAGCCCACAGGGGTAAAGGGAGATGGGGGAAACCAGTTATGTGACTGGAAAAGGGCAGGACTTCCAGAACAACTGTGCCATGTGACCATGAGAGGTGTTTATAGGATCATAGAATAACACAGGTTGGAAGGGACCTCAGTGGGTCTCAAAGCAGGGTTAGCTATGAGGTGAGACCAGGTTAATCAGGGATTTATCCAGTCCACCCTTAAAAAGTAATGTGATGGAGACTACAAAACCTATTCCACTGTTCTAGTGATGAAAACGTTTTTCCTTCTATCCAGACTGTATCCATTTTGTTTCAGCTCATGCCTGTTGTCTCTCATCTTCCCACCATGCACCACTGCGAAGAGCCTGGCTCTGTCTTCTTGATGGCCTCCCTCTAGGTATTGGAAGGCTGCTCCAGCCTCTTGACCATATTGATGGCCTTCTGCTGAACTCACTCCAGTTTGTCAATGCCTTTCTTGTTTTTGGGGGGGGGCGGGGGGAACTGGACGTGGGATTCTAGAGGTGGTCTAACAAGTACTGAGTAGAGAGAGAGAATCACTTCCCTCATTCCACTGACTATGCTGATGTTGTTGGCTGCCTTTGCTGCTGGCTCATGTTCAGCATTGGTTTCTGCCAAGACCCCCTGGTCTTTTTTGGAAGAGCCACTCTCCAGCTAGTCAGTCCCCAGCCTGTTTTGTTGCCAGGGTTTCTTCCTCCCTAGGTGCAGGACTTGTCTTTGGTCCTTGGTGAATTCAATGAGGTTTCTGTTAGCCCATTCCTCCAGCCTGTCAAATTGCCTCTGAACGGCAGCTCTGCCCTTGAGTGTATTCACTGGTTCCTCCCAATTTGGTGTCATCTGCAAATTTGATAAGTGTACACTCTGTCATCTCCTCCAGGTCATCGGTAAATACATTAAGCAGGACAGGTTCCAGGATAGACCCCTGCAGCACTCCACATTTTGCTGGCCTTGAGGTAGAGTATGACTTGTTAACCACTACCCTCTGAGCCCAATCAGCTAATCAATTTTCTAACCCTCTTATTGTTCATTCATCCAGATTGTTCATGCCAAGTTGGGTTGACTGTCCAAATTCTCCCCTGCCTGAGGCAAGATTATATATCCACAAAGTAAGAATATAAACTTCTCCTACACCATCTTTCCATAGTAAAGAACAGGCTTAACAAAATCAGACAAACAATGCAAAAGATAACCCATTCAACAACCGAGAACATAAGTCCCACAGTGTGCTTCCAACAATCTGAAAAATATATACATAAAAGCAAACAATAATTAATAGGATGTATTCAATACGTGGAACTACTGAAATTGTTAAGAATCACATAGTTCCCTCATTGTCTTGGCTCAACGCTGTCAGGTCTCACTGGGGTGAGGGAAACAAGTAAGATCTGTAAATCTCCAACATATGGGCTGCTATGAATAAAGTTAATTACATCCCAGTACTATAAGCCATCAGTTAGTTTGTCTGATGAGGTTTGTTTCTTGTCTTTGTCTCCATTATTTTTGCCTGTCAGGTTTGTGTCTCTGTATGTTCTTGTTTATGGCTTCGTCCTTATTATCCATCCCTTTTTGCACTGAAATGCCCCTGGAACAGATACCCTTAAAGGAGCAGACACTCTCCTTCTGCATACCGTTACAAGCTTGTCTTGAAATTGGAATACATGGAAAACAGCATATACATGTTAGTTAAACTCAGGGTAAATAGCACTATTTACACACTATATTTACACAGCAAGAGCATCTGAGTATTTTAGAAGATGGTTGATTTGCATTCCTTGCAAATTACCCCAAGTAATAAATTAGAATGTGTTTTCCAGGATGGAAAAGGACAATATCAATCAATAAAAAGAGTTTTAAGTGTTTTGTAATTAGAGGTATTGGTTGTGCTAGCTGTTCTGTAATCAACAACAACAACAAAACACCAATAAAACCCCAACACTTCTGTTCAAGAAATTTTAGCTTTTCTCTACTCTTTCAACAAATGCTTTTGCATTGTGTTTTTTAGAGTTTGCATTTATAGAGTTGTGTAGCATGTTGACTAGTGTATAGAAATACAGCCAAATGGCTCACAGGCCCTACTATAACAAAGAATAGTCTTTTTCAGGTAGGAGCCTCTGGGGTTTTTTTGGTAGAGGAATAAACAGAAGTCTATTCTAAATTAATACCATGCCATAAGAATGGCCTCTGAAGAGACAGATTTTCAATATAGCTAAAGAGTCACTAATTTAGCATGGAAATACTGTAATTTTGAATTAGCTTTCAAATGCCTTAAAGAGTCTCCTCTTCTCCTATAATAATAACTTTGCAATAATAACTGTTATGCAGTTTTCTCAAATAGGTGTCTGTCCTCTGATAATTTTGTTAATTTATTACAATCAAGCCACATGTATTGAAATGTTGTAAAATGAAAGGTATTATCTTTATAAATTAAGGATTCTGGTTGTACCTGTGAAATAGGGCACTAGTATGTAGAGCCATAGCTTGAAAGAGTACCTACAAGATATAGTAAGTAATAGCTGTTGCAGAAATAACCAGAATACAATTTAGATTAGATCAGAACAGAAACGGTTTATTACTATAGCTATAGGAGAGAACACAGCAGTAGAGTGACAGTCTCCGCTGATACGAACTCTGTTCAAATGAGGCAGTTACAGAGTTTATATACCTTTAGGTTCTTGACCAAATCTGTGTCAGATAAGAAGGATATGATAAATAACAGCAACTGAAATCCTTCAGATAAAAGAATGCACTGACTAGAGGCTCCTTACAACAACTACTTTTTGATTAAATGCTGACTGGCAACACCATTATCTGCAAATGTTTCTTAACTAGTAAGAGACCTGTAAATGCAATGTAAGGACTAATGCTATCTTTGTACACTTTAAAAAAAAAGTAAACAGATATGCCCTCACCCAGGAAGGCAGTGTTGGTAAAACCATTACTGCAGGGAAGCTAAGGAGTTATTAGCGTCCACTTCCCATTGTTCTGTTACATCGTTGGCTATTAGGGTACTGCTATTGGTTCTACAGCACCATTGTTTTCCTTGGCTCCTCCAAGGCAGGAAAGAAAGCACAATGTTGGCTAGCAGCAACCAAGAACATGCCTGTGCTTTGTATATCTGTCCTTCCATCATACAGCTTCATGCTGAGACTGCTTCTCTTCTGTGAGACGTGCCCCTCCCCACCTGACCTGTTGAGAGCTGTAGGCCCTAATGTAAAGGAGAAGAGAAGAAAGAGTCTCAGTCCCATCAAGGATTGCTCTTGTACTAGTCAGCACATAACTCTTATGACCACATTTCAAGAGATGTGGGAATGTTGAAAAAAGGACCACAAAAGTGATCTGGGTCTGAAAAACAATCCTGAAAAACTACTGGTTTAGGGGTTCCATCTATTCAGCTTTGTTATAGTTTGAAGTTTTGTCCGTCTCGGGAACGAATGAGTTAAACGAGTTATTCCATATCAAGCCTTCTGCTGATAAACTGAGAAGTACTGAGCTAGGTTTTTTTTTTTTCCCCTTTTCTCTCTGTTTGGGTTTCGGAGCAGAGCAGAAGGCCTTATCAGTTTTTTTTTCCTTCGCCTATGAAGAGAGACTGTGTTTTTTTTCTTCCCTCTTCGCCCCGGGCTTCGCAGCAGACCAGACGAGAGAGAAAAGCTCTTCCTTCCCTGGACTCCTGGTTTCGGGATTTTGTAAATATATTTATCCTTTTTCCCTCCAATTCCCTTTGTACCTGTTCCCTTTTTTCCCTGTTTTATTAAATTTGTATGGTCAGATTTTCTAAATCTCACAGCCGTGTGCTTTGTTTATTTTCTTCCCTTTGGGGAGAAGTAAGCAATAAATTTATGTCTTGGGCTTGCAGTTCGCCCTAACTGTATAAAACCAAGACAAGCTTGTACAAGAGCAGATTGAGCTGTGATTCCTTATATAGGGGCACTGGCATGTGGAAAGGATGATGTGAGGCTGTTTGACTTTGCTGACAAAGGCATAAGGAAGAGGATAGTAATTTAAAACCTTCATATTTTTTTTTTTACATTGCTTCCAGTGAATTAGGGCCATTAAATACTATTTTATCAAGGGAATTGCTTGTGCATGATAACCTCAATGTGAAGTTCACTCTTCACTTTTTAAGAAGTTTTTGAGCCTTTAGGGGTATGTTTGGGGAGGGGAAAAGGAGTCTGGGTGCTGGTCACTTCCAGCCTTCCAACTCCATTGAAGGAGAAATTTGCCTGCATTGTTTATGGTCATTTCTGCACTAAAGCAATTGAAACAGCAATAAAACTTCCTACTTCAAATGCTTCTTCAGGTGAGAGGGGATATTTTTTCCTCCATGGTATGCAGTTTGGTATGTAGCGTGGGTTCCTCCCTGCTTTCTGTGTGGCTTTAGATGAGCTAGAAATGGGCTAGTTAATGAGTACTGAGGTGCTGCAGACTTTCTCAGCAGCTGTAAGGCCTTAAGACAGCTCCGCTGAGCTGTACATGCAAATCAGGTTAATGTGCATTAACTATATAGTTAAGCTCCTTACAATTAATTGCAAGATGCATTGATTTGATTTGATTTGCACAGACATCTGTAGCCAATAGACTGGTGCAATTACATGATTATGCAGTTTTTTGCCTTTGCTGTATTCAAACATGCTGTTCAAACATGTTAACATGTACTATCTGTGATGTGATTTGGATTAGCTTGTTAGGGGAGAGAAATAAAACAAACATGTCAGAGTGCATGTAGGAAGCTTTCTACTGTAGCATGTTTTCCTACATGGGCTGATAATGCCTAAAGCAAGCTGCATATGTACCCTTTCCTGAGCAACAGGATCTGATTCGATGCATTTATTGCTGTTGGAGAGTGGCTAGGATTCTGCATCGTCCTCTTCTATTAGGGGAAGGAATAGCTAGTTTCCTGCCTGCGTTAACTGCGCCTACCTGAAAAAACAGCTCATCCTGCACCCCTTTTCTCGGTATGTTAGAGGCTGGAGACAGAAAGCCGGTCACGTGGAGGGAGGCGGGGTAAGAAAGGACTAGGCAGGAGCAAGCTCTGCTGGTGATTGCCAGAGTAGGAGGAGAAAGAAGATGGTGGAGTTGGAGATAACAGCAGTTGAAGAAAATGCTTGTTTTCTAGGCTTTCTGTTGTTATTTGTGCTGTCAGTTTCACTGGTGTCATAATTGCTGTCCTGCGTGCCGAGGTAGTCCGTGCGGAATCAAGTTAAGGTATAAGGTGGCTGCTCTTTTTAGGACTGAAGATGTACGGGGGGAGGGGGAGGAATCACTGTCGGTTACAAATGTATTTGCATGTTGTACTGATGATAGCTGGTAAGCTTTCCTGAGAAAGAATAGGGCTCATTTGGAGTAACAGTAGGACAGTCTGAATGGCTGCATGTAGGATCATGTATATTGTGCTGGGGGTATATTATAATCTGTAATGTGTATAAACTGTGTAACACTGTAGGAGTATACTTTTTGCTTCACAGGATTTCTTTTTAGTTAAGGATGCTGCAACTGAAAAAAAAAAGACAATGGCAGCCATTAGCATCAGGAGTGCAGTGCTGGATCAGATACTTGGTGTGTGAATCATGCACCAATGAGAATATGGGAATGGACGACAGTAGGTTGTAAGACTTTGTGTATGAGAGAAATTTGCATCTGTGAAAGATATAAAGATACATTAATGCCATAGGTCCATCTGCAAATAGTGGCTTCAACAAATAACTATGTGCACTGGGTTATTTTAATATTGAGAGATGCATGGAAAATTACTGTACAGAACTATTTATACTCTGCGATAATTTTTTTCTCCCTCCTCTGATTAAAAGGATAAATGGAGGTCAAGAGGAAAGTAATTGCTGAGCAAGCAGAACATGGTTGCAACAGGACAGGGAGTGAAGACGTGTCCTGATGGGGTCCTACTAGACTGCTGGCTTGTGGGAAGGGCTCAAGGGAGAGGAAACCTTCCCACGCTTATTTATAAGCTTCCCTTCATCTTTGAGCTGGGAGAGGGAACTAATCAGCTGCTGTTATCAAATACTAATTTTAGGAAAGGGAGACCTCTTGATTCTTCCTGGAGGAGCATCTGTATAGGTTCTGGTGCAATTAGGGTTTGGATTGCTTAAGTTATTTTCCTGGTTGGTGCAGCCATAAGGATTTTACTTTTTTTTTTTTTTCCTGGGAAATTTAGTCTTAACAGAAGCTATTTATTGTGGCTTGTTTCACCATCATCACATGTAGAGCTGAGACATGAAAGAGACAAAGGACTTGAGCCTGGGATGAAAGGAATTTATTTTCTCTTTTTATGGCCTTATTGAACTGTAGAATTATAGTTTATCTTAGCATGCTCTATGGATCTAACTGTCATAGCCACTAAGAAACCAAAGTAGAAAGGCCGAAAGGCATAGATTTTTTTTCCCAAACTCTTCATGTTATTAAGGGTGAGCTAATGTGGGTGTGGGGCAGATCAGACATGTAGCATTAATTCTTATCTTTACTATGCATTATCTTATGTCAGGTGATAAGAATACATCTCTATGGCAAGGATTTTGATTCTTCTTTTTAAACATGGCTCACAGACTCCCAACCAACTTATTTCCTAAAATATTCCAGTCACAATGGCTTAAACTCTACTGCATTGCATTCAAAATCCTTATCTCTACAGCCTGTACCTGTCATACTTCCAGAAACTGTTGTGTAATCTATTTTTTTACAGATACTGAAAATAGCAAAGAATATTTATTTTCTAGGTATTACAATTGTGATATGCAACTAATAAAAAGTGAGGTGCTTGTTTACCTTTTGAGTCAAAAAAGACCCCTAAAAAAGCACACCACTATGAGTGCCCAGAAGTCTGCTTACCTATCATTTGTAATTGCAGTAATTTCTAATGGTGCATGTAGCTCTTCTGTCCAGCTAGTTGAAAACAGATTTTATATTTTTCTGTTTGTTTCAGCTTTTTTCCCAATTCTTAAATTAAGATAGGATATTATAAGATTTTCAATAATTAACTATGTAAGAATTCTGGATTGTATGCGTGTGTAGTTCAAATCTTGTTCTTGTTAGTTCTGTGGAACCACAGTCTAAATAGAAGAAGAAGAAACAGTTTTTTCTTTTAAAAACTGTTCTTTACTACTCGCAAGTAACTGCCACCTCTTCTAAGGACGGTTACTGAGTGATTCTGCTCTGTTGTTTCTGTATATTTATGCTGAGAAGTTTGTCTTCAGTAAGTATTAATGCAAGACTGTGGAGAAAACTGTGCAAAAGCAGTAAATCCAGCATTCTAATACATTTTGAGAAGGATTTTATGTATGTCTAATGAGTGAAATGCAAAATGGTTTGTTTGAAAGATAAGCAGCCTATGTTCATTGGGAGACAGAAAGTGTAATTTGATTGTGGGAGGTTTGTTTTGTTTGTTTTGTTTGTTTTTGTTTTTCTGTTTTTTGGAGGTTTTGTTTTGGGATTTTTTTTTTAAGAGGTTTATGAGCTTCAAGGCCAAACTGTTGTACTAAGTAATGGCTGACTGAGGCTAGTTGTACAATATGAATCCTATAATTCATGGTCTAGGCTTATTGGACCTTTTTAGATGTAGTTCAGTGATACACTTATATTATTTGTCCTCACTTAAAATACTAGTATTGTTTTTCTGACTTTTTTGTCTTCTAACAGATACAAGACCAGCCTTTTATAAGGCTATTATAGATGGTGTTCATAGATTGGCCTTTTGGTTAAAAAAAAAATATGAAAGAATGCCAGGGAAAGTAGATTTAGTACAGCTAGTTATCAAGAAAAGATAGCTGTGGTATATTGGAGGGGAGAGATGTCCCATTTAGAATTACTTTTTCAGTTTTGTATTTACTTCAATAGAGTGTCCGTAGGACCTTTTGTTATAGAATAGAAAATTTCAGTTGGAAGGGACCTACAATGATCATTTAGTCCAACTGCCTGATTGATTCAGGGCTGACCCAAAGTTAAAGCATGTTATTAAAGGCATTGTCCAAAAGCCTCTTAAACACTGACAGGCATGGGGTATCAACCACCTCTTTAGGAAGCCTGTTCTAGTGTTTGACCACCCTCTCGGTAAAGAAATG
>VZRW01008976.1:2889-86887 GCA_013398125.1 Aegotheles bennettii
TGCTTTTTTTTTTTGAGTTTCTCTTTTGGGGAATATGCTAGACTTGTGAAATTGAACAATGATATTTTTTAGTATCTGTTTTTAGCTCTGTGTCTTTCAGGGCAAGCTTGTGCCCAGTCCTGCTTGACGAGTAGCCGTGTTCCAGTTGGTTGATTGCTCGCAATCCTGTAACTTAGATCGAAACTACCAGAAAACATACCAAGGCTGTGATTAGGTGGCAGTTGTTTCTGCTGTGGTTAGTCAGCAACTCTTGTTCCAGGGTGCATCTTGTTCAAACTGAGCCTCAATAGGGAGAGTAGAAACCTGAGTCATTTGGGAGACCATACAGGTGACCTCGGTGCTTTTGTTGACTGAGGAGGGAAGCACACGCCAGCCAAAAGGAACACATACAAGTTGTTTTATTCTATCTGTAAGTCCTGCTTTTTATTTTTTGTCCGGTACCACAGTACTTGTATCTTCTAGCAGCTGTTACCTGTGATCAGGCTCAGTGATTTGACCTTGCACCTCTGGCAAGATTCTACTCCTTTAAGTGACCTGAGCAGCAGCTGCATGTGCTTTGTGTCTTGGAAGAAATTATTGCATCAAGAGGTGTATCTTATTTTCAAAATGAAAATTAAAAAAACCCTCAACCTGCCCTGGTTTCTGAATTAATTTTAAGTTGGTGGGGTTTTTTATTATTATTATTATTTGGGGTTTTTTTTGTTTTCAATTTTTTCTCTTTGGCTTTTTTTTTCTCTTGCACCGAAGCTTTTCTTATAGACTATTTGAACTCTTGGTTTGTCAGCAAAGGCAGTTTACCAGCTCACACTGGCTCCTAGCAGACTTAATACATTATCAGTCTGTCTCTTTTCCTGCCTTCTGGTGCAAGGATATGGCTTTCATTATGCATATTTCCTTAGCCTTTGACAGCTGGGGGCATATATGACTTGCTGTCTGTTTTATGTAAAATTAAGTAGTGTGGGTTTTGTTCCCGTATTCAATTAAGGTATTTCCACTAATTTAAAATAACATATTCTGAACCTTAGAGAGCTTGAAAAAAGGGTAATTTATGCCACTGAAAACTGGAAGCCTCCTTTATTCTCTGCCCTGTATTATATATCTTCTATATCTAAAAATTCTGAAAGATTTGATAGATTTTTTTTAATGAAGCAAAATTCAGGAGTAGGAATGCTGTTTCTTATAAAACAATGAAAACTTCAGGCGAAATCTAACCCTCAGGGAACTTCTTAAAGAAAAGTGACCAAAGCATAATCTAACAGAATACATCTGAGAGTCACAAACACGGTAACTCACCCCAGTACGCTGCATCCAAGCTGCTTTTTTACCAGTAAAATAGAGGCTATTGGAGAGGAGAGGCAGCTTGGATTACTGTTCTGTTCACCTCTTGGTTGGTGAACCAGGTCGCCTGACAGAGTTGTTTGTGTTGCCAGCATCAGGAGGATTAACCTCTCCTAATCTCTGTGATTTGAGTAAGAGATTTTGTTCCTGTCCTCACTGCTCAGTTCAAAGCAGCTGCTGAGCAGAAACTTCAGTGAATCTTCAGCAACATGTCTGTATGGGTCAGCCGAAAAAGGAAGAAATAGATGTTAGAAGATCTCTTCTAGATGTTAGAAGATCTCTTCTAGCTGTGCTTTTTTAGCTACTGGTTTTAGTGTTTGGATGGGAAGCATATATAAGTGGAGCTGTTCTATAGAACCCGGGGGAGTTGGCTGCATCCTCTGTTGCCTCTTTGTTTGAAAGGTGTTTTGTTATACAAATAATATCAAATCTCTCTCTCCATCACCGCACTCTGCTTCCCCACCTCCCCCTTGGACAGTAAACTTTGGACAAGGGCATCATCTCTAGGTTTGTAAGTAAAATATAACAAAAATTCCATGTGCCTTTGTTTTTCCACTTCCCTTGGAAAAAGTAATTGATCAAGACCAGTCAGTTGGAGGTGATGCTCATCTGCCTGTGCTAGATCAGGCCAAAGCTTGGTTATCCTGGGGATGGAGGAGATTTGGTGGTAGAACAGACTGTATGAAACTCTACTTCCCGAGATGTTACCTCTGAGCCTAGAAGCTGAGAAGCTGGGGGCCTATTAATATCTAGGGTAGGTACTGCAGTATTGTCATGTTGTGTTCTTTCCTAGGAATCTTCTAGGTGTCTGTGTGGACAAGATAGCAAGCTAAACAGGCTTGTTCTGCAGCCCTTCCTACCATGATACGAGTTTTGTTTGTCAGCTCTGTGTGCAGCCATAGAAGTTAGTCCAAACTTCTGCTGAAGGTGTGCAAAGAGCCCCTTGGTCTGCAGGGCAGAAGACATCTGGTTTGGGGCCCAAGTATGAGATGTCACTGGTGTCAAGCAGCTCATGGGGATTTCCAGCAGCCATTTTCAGCAGTGGGACTTTCAGACTCTTTCAAACAACTGACCAAGCGGACATTTTGGGGACACTAAATTACAAATCTGACTGGTTTTATCATGGTGCTGGTGGGGAGGAGAAGCAACCACAAAGCAAATGTCTGCAAGACGGCAAAAAAAGTCTCTATGAAGTATCATTTGTGAATACTCTTGTGTGACTTAGTTGCAGTTCTGGGTGGAGTAATAGTACAGGACAACTGACACTTCAGGGTCTTGATGAACACCACCCTATCAAGATAGCTTGAGTGTTCTACGAGGGCTCCACTAACTATCTCAGGGCCTGGGTCTTTGGGTTTGAGTAGCAAATGAATGTTGAGGTGACAGTTAAGAATGAAGTTAAATTTCAGGTAGATGCTAGCACGTCTTTGGGAGGGTTGTAAAGACGCAAAGCACAATTCTAAATAAGCATCTGAGTATGCTGGCTCTTGCCTTGCTAGAATTAACTTGTCAGCTTGCATTGAGGTCATGATTATTGTCAGGTAAGTTGAAGACGTGAGTAATGAGGAGAAGGGCTCTCTGGAGAGCAGCATACAGACTTGATGTGTCTTGGAGGCGCTTTATATTCCACACAGGCTGTGGGACTCCTGAGAGTTGGAGCTAATACTGTCTGCACAGCCTTTAAAGATGATAACGAGATGCATTGCTAGAGGGAAGGTTTTTGTGTGTGTGCTGGCGGGCTGTCATTCCAGTAAGTCCCAAAGCAGGCAGAAGATGGCTTATGATTCTCAACTTGTTACCTGAGAGATGGCTTGAGCTCAGTGGGTTGATCTGCTTTGTGTTGGCTGGAGAGGTCTCCTGAGGCTGCCTACCTGCCAGCTGACCGGGGGGACCACACAGGCAGGAGAAACGGGATGCAAAGACACATGAAAACAAGAACATATTTTATGGGCTCTTGGCACTCTGGATTCACTGGCAGTGCTAATCTGTCTCAGGAGGTTGTAAAGTTGAAGGCTTGCATGCTCCTACTTTCTTTACTGCTTCCCAGCATCTGTTTCCAGCTTTTTTTGGCTGTATGGTTCATTAATATGCTGCTTCCCCCCCTCCCCAGACAGAATAAACAATATTGTCAAACTGATTTCAGCTGCTGCTTATCTGAAATCAATTGAATGCTTCCTACGGCCTTTCAGGAAGCTTTTTTCTGGGATCAGCTGTAAGTAAACTTCTTGCAGCTTCCTTACTGCAAAGGAGAAGTTTCACTAAGTGCTAATGCTTAGTGTAATAATTATTTGAGCAGTGGTTTACAAAATAGCTCTTCAATGTTTTAAGCATTTTATTGGTCAGGCCTCCTGAGGCTTTTTGGATAAAATGATCTGTATGTTTTAAAATGCTGGGATCCTTTTGTGCTACCTAATAGTCGTGGCATAGTGATTGTACAGGATGTTTCAAAAAGATGGACCCAATTTCAATTAAAGATCCACTTCACATGGCTCCACCTTTTTGAAACACATTGTATTTTGCCATTGTAGTTCCTGATCTGGGCTAGCTTTTTAGTAAAAATCACCATATCCATGTACAAGTTCAGAGATGAGGGGCGGTCAGGCTTTTGAGACCTGCTGTTGTGTGAGTCTCCTCCCTTCCTTCCTCGCTCTGAACCCATCCTGTCCTAGTTGTTCTATTTCAAATTATGTTTTCAAACCCAAAAAACAACAACATGTCCTTGCTGCCTGATACTATTTTCCAGAGAAGTGCTGGTGTAAGGATCTTGGAAGAGCAATCCAATGTCTACTTTGACTTCAGGGAAGGAACCAGCTGCAGACTTCAGTTTTCCTCTTGCATTTGTTCCCTGTCACAGTTACTTTCTACAAGTTACATATATAGTTTCAGTTTCATTTTTTCTGTCCTATATTCTCCTAGTAAGATGCTTTGTTTTCAATGTGGGTTTCTTTGAGATACAGGTTTGATTTTTTTATTTATTTATTTTTATTTTTATTTCCCCCAAACTCTGTTCATTCACAACTGCAATCCCCATGGCATATCTTTTGCAGCTCTATTTATATATTTTTTTAAAATTTATGTAGTGTTTTCTTCGCCTGTGAATTTCTGTTGCTGAAATAGTTCAAGGAATATTTCAGGTAGGTGAGTTCTTGAGCTAAGCAACAAACAAGACTGCATATGAAACTCTTCAGTTCAGGAGGTTGAAAATCTGTGTGAGTTTAAGTCAGTGTGTCAAATCAAATCTGGTAACAGATTAACCTGTAAACAAGACACAGATGTCTCTACCTGTCTGAACCTATTTTGTCATTGAAAGTGTTTGGAAGCCTACTTACATTAACTGCCTGCTACATTAAATCATCACAGAAAATAAATTGAATTGTTACCCCTTCTGTTGTATTGAAATACCTTTTAGAGAAGCAGGGTCTTTTAAGAGAAGCCACCTTCTGCTGATGAGGACCGAGTTTTATTTAAAAAAAAACTATTAAGCAACCCTTGCCAAAGGGTCTGCAACGTTGCTACTGTGCTCCAGATATACCTTGAGAAAGTAGTTTTGATTGGAGTGTTTGCGACTGCCAGAGTTTTCTACCAAGTTTTAAAATTTGTTTTGTTTAAGTTGCCTAGTAACTTTGGTAAGGATGGGAGAAGCAGAGCACTGTGAAGCTCTGGTGCAGGCTGAGCTGTGCTGTATACACTTAAAGAAAAGCTTAGCTTAAAAGTGACAGTACCTGCAGGAGATGTGGAATCACCTGGTTCGCTAAGGAGGTCAGACTGGATGATTCGGCAAAATAGTCAGGTACAGCTTTCATCTGATAACTGTTTTAGCACCATATATTAATTGTGGATTTGCTCAGTTTTGTGTAGGCTGGCCATTGTGTTGTCCTGCTAGCTCTCCCAAGTTTGTGTGGATGAAACAACGGGGTATGCTCCAGATATTCTGCCACTGTGCTTATGCCACTCTGATGCCCATGAACGACGGCAGTAATGGAGATTCAGACAAGACAATTTTATATATATATACATATATATATATATTATAGAGAAGCTGGGCTTTTTCTGGGTAGATTTCAGTACTTTGATCACCAAAGTTCAGCCCATACAGGTGGTGGAACGCTGAGCCTGGGGCTGTGAAAATTCCAGAAAGAGGCAAATGTGAGGGTGAAGCTTGGTAAGCAGAACCAAGCAGCAGCTGCAGTGTCCCATGAGGACTAGAAGTGTCTGTTAGCCCCAAGGTATGGGGTGTCTGGGCTGTGGAGGGAAACGAGGGGGTGCTGTCTGCTTGCGGGTTGTGACATCTGTATGTGTGCAAGCCCTGGGGTCTTAACAGACTAGAGAACTTAGAGGTGGACAGGGGAGCATCTAGTGAGGTTTGGCAGAGTGGAGGATTAGTGAGATATGTCCTTCATGTAGTGGTTTCCTGGAATTCCTGTATTAAATGGTGCTGAAGTCACACAGGGTTGATGTTGTGTGTCTCATCTTAGCACAGGAATCTGGCAAACCCTTCCAAGCAGTGAGCGACACGTGTCCCAGCTGCTATCAGTTACTGTCCTGTGGGCAGAAAGGGTGGAGTGAATGTTAGAAAGCTGTTTGTTGGAAATTGTATTGTAAATCAAATAAACTTAGTAGCTTTGTGTGTCTCTGGACAGAGTAATGAATTGCACATCATCTGAGCAGGAAGATGCTAATTCATGTGAATCCCATAGGAGGGATTCTAATTCATTCTCAAGACATCTGGTAAAATGGAAACCCCTTGGGTGGATCAATTTGCTACCACAGGCAACAGAATATAATCTCTTCTTTATTTTTCTTTCTCCCCTCCTTTCTGAGAAGAATCTTGGAGTGATAGTAATTGCTTTTTTAGATGTGCTTGGTTGCTGAAGTGCGCATACCTTCCCTTTCTTTGACATGGCTCCCAAGGCCTGGAGAAAGGAGTCAGGTTGTCCTGTGGGCATTTAGAGTGGTCAAATTGAAGAAAGCTCTTTGCTACGTGAACGGGAACTGCAGTATAAAAGTGGTTTGTTTTTTCATTTTGATGAAACTATTAAAAATTGATGAACTCATTCCGTGTCCATTCCATTTATTCTGGACTACTTATCAGTCAAGCAGATCAATCTGCCCGTTCAGTAGATTTAGTGGTACTAATGGCTTGCTTCTGAATCTGTATGGATTCCTCTGCAATTGTTTCAGTCAAACAGGCCATTAATTTTTTGAAGGACTATTTCAGGTACTAGGTCAGAAAAATTCAGCCCCTAGATACAAGCTTAATTCCTCAGGTACTGATGGAAATCTGCTCTATGTTCCGGCTTGCTGCCAATTACCGAGGAAAGTGGCATTTCACAGTGGCAGAGCAGTTCTCTGCTCAGCCCAGCCCTCCCTTTACATCAAGCAATAACAGAATGTTATCCTACGTTTTCTGTGAATGCTGTCGCAGCTTTTATGTCTGTCGGTGCATGAAGGTACCCATGGTGTTTATGCCACGTTCTTGAAGGGAACATAGAGCACTCTTGAGCGGAGCAGTGTTCATATGTAAGACAGTGGTTTGTTTTCCCTGGCAAAGCAACTTAAGTCTCTCGGTGGCCTCTGAGGCTGCAGGAGTCTCTCAGCTCAATAACTACCCCACCTCTGCTGAGAAGAGGTTGAGCCCAAGCAGACCCAGGGGCTGTTGAGGTGCTGCTGAATGCTGGCAGGTTTCTGCTGCTTCCTGTGTGTTTATTCTCCCTCTGAACTAGTTTGGTAAAATCTTTCTCTTCTGAACAAAATTTAGCTCTGAATGTATGAGAGTGCAGTGGAGCTCTCCTTTTTTAACCTGTCACAGGCTGGGAATACCAAGGTGGCTGTGACATGTTGAATCCTCATTGCAGGCTCAGAAAACCATTAAACTGCTGTTTTATCCAGCTCTTTCTTTCTTAGAGTTATGAAGGGATGGGGAGCGTTTCACAGTGCAGTCAGTACTGCTGTTCTGCTCTCAAATGTTCAATTGCTTTTAACATCATACCTACAATGCTGCTGGGCTTCTGTAGGCATCGTGTGAAACAAAATAGGGACTGAGTTAAAACCAGGAGTGAGGTCACTGTGTGGCCTCTTGCTTTGTCTAGCCTGGAGCACCTTTTGGGCTCAGGGAAGACAAGGGTTCCTCGTCCTCAGATGGGAGGTGAGGATGTGCAGGAGCTGCATGTGTAAAATGTTTTGATTTCCAGGGGAGGGAAAGGTACCCATGTGTCAGGGTGGGATCCCTAGAGATAGAAAAGTGCTTGTCAGATGTGCCAGTCCTGCACCACTTGCTGGCCTCTCGTGGATTCTGTAAGTAGCTTTCAAAAAGTGAGCAGGAGGTGTTGAGTTGCTGGCCATGCAGAGACTGCATGTGCTATAGCTGATGGTGCAGGGTTCAGAACACAAAATTACATCCAAAGGCTCAGTTACAGAAAATAGAACAGACCTGAAGGGCTGGAGCACTGCCCGGCTGGCACTTGGCTCCCAGAAGGGATTCCCCCCATGTGTGTGTGCACTGCAGGGTGTGCAGGGCATGGATTTGGTGTGTTGGCCAAGTCTTGGGCAGTGTGAGCATTTTGCTGTGGTCTCTTATTTCTGTTTCTTAAGCAACCTTTGCTCCCGGTGCTGTGTACCACAGTGCACTGATGCCCGAGCAGCTGGAGGAGGTGAGAAGAGCACGTAGTGAAATGGAAGTGTGCATTGATTCTGCTGTTGTTCAGCTGGGGTCAGTTACTGTGGAAGTCAGTGCTCTTGAAAACGCATTAACACTGCATTTGTGTTGCACAGGGAGGAGGAAGCTATTCATCAAACTGCTGATCATGAAAATGCATTTTGAATGTTCTGCTTTCAGTGTTGTCTCTCTTCTTAAAAGCACTAATTAAACAGCATCCTTGCATTCTTTTAATTTCCCCCACAGTCTCTCCATGGCACGTTACTGGCCTCTGTGTAAGGATGTAGGTTTTGTTGTAGTGTCGTGAGTGACTGGCTCGTAAGTCGTGCTGGATTTAGTTGGGATGTAATCTTTTGGCCATCTGCTCAGGCACTCCCCGTGTCTGCATCCCTCTGATTCGCAAGCAAAGGTGATCTCAAATCTGCAGATGTTCAGAATGTTCAGCTTCACTTTAACTGAACACGAGCATGTTCCCACTTAGAAGGTTTGAGCAATGTATTGTCTGAACCTCTCAGTAATATGTCACACTCGATTTTAATTTTCTGGCTGGTGCATGGGGCACCTGGTCACGAAAAAATTATCCTTCCAACTGATTGAAAAATAAGTGGATAGTGAGAATTTCTCTGTAGAACCGCGGAGTTTAAGAATACTCTGATATACGTTCTGTTCTTTTTCCACCCTCCCACAACGATTCTGGCCTTTTTTTGTAATTTCTGCCTTGTATTTTCTTTTCCTAGTCTTTAGGAGTCTGCCTGACTCCAGCCTTTTGTAACTGACAGCTTTAAACCATCTTGAATCCTTTTGTGGCATTTTGTTTTTTTTGTTTGTTTGTTTTTCTTTGTGTGGTGGTTTTTTTTTTTTGAGTTGCAGTCAAGACTTCAACTTAATTTTCTTCTTGTTTCTAACACCAAAATGGTGAGAGATTACTAGGGAAAAAAATCTCTGGATGAATTGAATGTTTACATCAATTTTCAGTACTTTTGTATCTGTCTAATTTGCATCCGGTTATTTCTGTGCAGTCCATGTGCTTTCTAGTAGCTCCTTGAACTGAGGTGTAATGGCTGTGTCTCTGGCATACCCAAGTCTTTTTTAGTGATTAAATTAATCTTTGCTTGCACAGCGAGAGCGGGTGCATCTGTATCTCGCAGTGCTCACACGTGGCAGTGCAAAGCTCTGCTCTCACTTTCCTTTCCAGTTTTGTATGGTTTTCATTCCCTGCCTGCTGTCCTTCCCATGCATGGTTGCAGCAGGATTACTCGTTCAGCATAGCCCAGTATTTCCCTCGGAATGGCTGAACTTTCTGTGCTACCCAGTTTGCTGAGAGAAACCATTTGAAAATGAGTGGAATTTAACATTTCCAGGCAGTTTGAAAATGTGGTTCCCCAGAGCCCAGAAGTGCCTGTGGGATAAATGGGAGTGAGTCAGGAAATCTCTCACCTGGACCTTTGATTTATTTTGCCTTTTTTACTCTGTGGAAACATAGAAGCAACTGTGTCTGTAAAACTTGGTGTTGCTGAGTGCTCTAGCGAATGGTTTTGTGATACAGATTTTATTTTATAAAATGTGCTATTTCACATCTTGATTTCAGCTTGCTGTCCCCATGCCTCTACCATAGCAATGAGTTTTCAGCCTTTTTTGCAACAGTCAGCGTAATTAACAACTCATCAGGCTTCTTCACGACTTCCTTACTCCTTCGTCTCCTTTATTGAGCACTTGGCCTATAGGAGCTGTGACTGAACAGGATGAACAGTTGTGGGTACAGAAGTTTCCTAGGGAAGCTGACCTTATTGTGCTGCTCTGAGCTCTGGTCCTCCAGCGGTGGCATGGTGCATGCTGTTCTGCCCACGGCACCCGACCAGTGAATTCCCCACGCTGGTGAACAGACTGAGTCTTGGCAGCATCTGACACCTCCTTCCACTTCTGAAGTCCTGGGCACTCACCCTGTTGTGTGGGGAACCCTGTTGTCTCGCAGCCAGTCCTGATCCTGAGATGTTCCAGGAGGTGTTAGTTTCTCACACCACTCGGAAGTGCTTTCCAGTAGGCTAATGAAATAAAAACATATCCAAGTCACTCTTCATGGGAACTTTCTGGACATGCTAGGTAAGCTTACAGATGGAGCAAAAGAGTTACTGGCGAGATGAGACTCCCAGCTTTGTGATCCAGCTCTATAGATAAGCCCTGCTTCTGCAACTAAAGGTGTAATTTATCACACAGGGACTGTGTAGGGGCATGGGGTTCATACCTGGTAGATACTAATGATACAAAGCCCTGTTTTTTCCATATGGGTCTGTAGCAGATTTGTGATCTCCATTGCGCCTCGCTGCTGTCCAGGGATGCCCCTGTTGCTGTGAGCTTGTGAGTCATTATTCAGAGCACTGGGCCAGGCTGCCCAGAGAGGCTGTGGAGTCTCCTTCTCTGGAGACATTCAAACCCAACTGGATGCATTCCTGTGTGACCTGCTCTAGGTTGTCCTGCTCTGGCAGGGGGGTTGGACTAGATGATCTTTTGAGGTCCCTTCCAACCCCTGACATTCTGTGGTTCTGTGAGCCCTGGCACAGCTCTTGCTGAAGCTTCACATGTGTGCTCTTCTCCGCAGGGTTTGCTGCCTTTCCTCAAATGAACCTCTTAATATTCAGAGGTTGAGACCACACTGTACAGGCAGCATCTGTCTCTTGGAGATTGTATATTGCTTGCTGCAGAGGCAGTGTCTCGTCTCTGAGCCTAGGAGCCACTGGCCCACTCTGGCTGCTTTTTTTGATAAATTACACCAGATGTCCACACTGGGGGTGCCTCTGCTTCCCTGCTAACAGCAGTGGAGCTTGTTGTGATTGGGGCAGAGACCAGCTGAAGCTTACTGTGTGCACCCCCTGCTCTCCATCTCCTTTTCTGCTTTCCTCCAGCACATGCACTTCTTTGTCTCCTGCCTCTTGCAGAGGGGGTGCGAGGGGAGGATCAGCAATAAGCTAGTGTCTGCCCATTCCAGCGAAGCATTTCACAAATCGCCTGCTTTTGTGTGGTATCCAAAGGCACCTAGAAAGTGGGTAGGTTGGTCTGCCTCTCTCTCGGTGGTCGAACAGACTGATTGATTTGGAGACTAAAAAGGAATGTGTATCTTCAGTCCCCCACCATTGTGTGTTTTGCTTGCATCATTATGTTTAGCATCAGGAATGCTTCAGGCCCTGAATCTGGGGGAAAATGAACCTGTTTATTCTGGACCTAAAAGCTCTCAGATCTTGGCAGGTTAGGTAAAAGCTACAGCTCTTCTAACTTCTGTTTGAGATGCCTCTGACTCACACAGTACCTGGTGGAGCATTTCCTTCATTCAGACACCTACCTGGACTGTAAATGCCTGCAAAGGAAAATTTCTCAAATAGCAAAGGTGTTCTCCACCATCACTCTTCATTGCAACTCTGCATGTAACTACATGAGGGCCATTATTTTATTTTATTTTTATTTTTTAATGTTTCTTTCTGGAGCATTTATCTTGGGAGTTAGACACTGTGAGCCTTTAATAAGTGCTGGGTGCTCTGTTTTCTGGAGGGAACTTCACTGTGCCAGTTTTAAAATCTTTTTGCTCTCAGGTGTATCTTGCTTCCTAATTTGTTCAGTGTTTTCTTCTTAGTGTTCATTTTCCCCTGGGAAAACCAGCTGGAGCCTAGAGGTGTCTTCTCAGTGCTTCTACTTAGGAATACGAGTGAGGATATGAGCTTGCAAAAGAGAAATGTAAACAAAATCGCCCCTAGGTAGACATGGATCTTCTCCATCCGGTGAGATAAGAAGCAGTGCTGGTTTATGTTCCCACCATTGTTTTTGATAAATACTGTCCTGGAATTGAATTAATGGAGGATGTCTTGGAAAAGTGACATATGAGTTTAGACTGCTGCTTGTTTGGCATAGCTGGTTAATTTGATTTACAGATGTCACACCACAGAGCTACTGTTCAGGCTGGATTATTTTCACGTTGTGGTTGAAAATCTCTGCACTGTTGAGGAGAGATTGTTTTTAAAGAAACGTTTGTTTCTTCTCATGTGCCTGTAACTTTGTAAGTGAGGTGGTATGAAATAACATCTTGCTGAGCAGCAATAACTTCTGGTTGCAAAGGCCTGGTTTTGAAATAGCTTTGTGTTAGCCATATTACATTGCTTTCTAAACATTAAACCTATGATTGTTTTTTTTTTTTAATGCATTGATTTAGAGAGGTAAGATGAAGTACAGGAGATGTTTTGCTTCCAAATCTGTTCAGCTGTTAAAATGAGGAGGATTTCCAGCTACCAGGCCTCTTCTGGGAGATGTGGTCCAATTAATGTGATGCCCTGGGATGGTCTGACTCAAATGAAACTATAGCAGTACAAAATCACTAACAGCGTTTTTTTCTTTTCCTTTTTTTCTCTTTACAGTAAAAAAAGCTAAACTCCAAGGACCGCCAGGTAAGCCATGCTCTGCTACTTGTTCACAACAATGGTGACACCTGCGCTCTCACTCCTGCTCATGCTGCTCCCTCCAGTTTTCATCTACCTCCTCTCTGCTCCTCCATCTTCATGGCAGGAGTGACAAAAGCTACCCCAAGAGTCCAGTCAGCCTGAGTTAGTGGAAGGCTTGAGGATGTGACCTGGTGTCACAGTGCTGAGAAACCCCTACCTGCTCACCTGACCTGAACAGGTGATGGATAAGGAAAAACGTTCCTTTACTGTCACCACTTCCCACCCCACCCTGCCCATTCATCTTCTCTGTCCCTGTTAAAAGTAGGATCTGAAAATGTCTACTGAGCAGAACTGGTGGATTCAGTGCCTCCTCAATTCTAATCAGTGCTGCTAGGTGGTGCCACAGAAGTGATTTATAATCTTATGTGGCAGTCCATAATGACTGTGCTTGGGACTGAAGTCCCATCTGCCAGGTTTTGTGTCTGCATAATAAAATAAAAACGAAGAGCTGGTGACACCTGGAATTCACAGCCTAGGCAACTATTTCACTGTGGTTCAGTAGTTAGCAAGGAATCCCTTATCAGGGAGATGTGTTTATTGAATGAAGTTTGATGTAGAGTTTACAAAAGAATAAGCAGTTTGCTTCTGGAATAACACCTATCAGGTGTTTAGATCCAAAGCAATTGCCCAGCTGCTTTCATGACGCATTTGGTCAGCATTATTCTCTTGAAATAGCCACCCTCAGGTTACAGCTGAAAGCTTCCCAGGTCTCCTTGTCCGTACTCCATGTCAGGTCAAGATCTGTGTGTGCATGAACCTTGAATTACCAGGGAAGGAAAGCTTGAATACCTAGACTTGGAAGGGAGAGTGCATGTATTTTATCTTTTCTGTAATCAAGCAGCCTGCTCACGGCTGCAAAATATTTGCTCTGTGATTTAGATTTAAGCCAACTGAAATGTATGGTTTCACAAACAAGCCCAGTGTCCCTGGAGGATGCAAGTGGTGTAGCTAGATATGAGGGAAGCCACTGACGGTCAGAGTCCACCTCCTCCTGAGCTTTTGGATCATGCAGTTTCCTTTTCCTTCCTTTCACTGAGGATATTTGAAGCTAGACACTGGAACGTGCTCTAGCAGCCCAAAGCAATGATGCATGCGAATTCTGGTGATATTAAAATGGACTGTGATCTGACTTACGCTGGGAATAGGTGTAGCAGAACATTGAAATATTAAAGTATGTGCAGTGCTTTCCAGCTACTTGGCATTTGTCTTGTTCGAGGCTTGGGGAAATTGACAGACAAGTCTGAAGTGGTAACTCCCCTTAAAAGGAAGTTTGTTAATTTTCAAATGCTGATATTCAAACTTTGTACGTGTCTGTGCTTGGCTGCTTTTGGTTTTATTAGCAAAGACACAGCAGCTACTAGGAAAAAAAGTTGTTACAGGCTTTTTCTTTCATATTTAAAATATAAAGCAAAACATCTAATCAAAGCCTGTCTTCTCAAAATTTGATTGTAACATGGTTCTTCTGGGCCAGCTGGTTTAAGCAGTACAGATCAGTTTTAACACATTTAGCAAAAACCACTGGATTTTCCTTCTGTCCCTGACTGGTCTGTTTCTTTGTGTGCTCATGGGTGGAAAACCAGGTTGGAGAGCAGTTGGGTTAAAAGGGAAGAGGTGATATGATCAAACCAACTGCTTCTTGCTTGTATGTTTTGCAAGTTTGTTTTTTGCTCTGTGTGATCTCCAAGGTGGGCCCTGTTCCTTCAGACTGTCTCTCGTCTGCATTTCAATAAGCAGTATCTTACGCACAAAGTGTCTGTGTTCTTCAGGATTTTACACTCTTTGTCTCTGACTTACTGCAAGTGCTTAGTTGCCTGTTTTTATTTGTGCAGGGATCTCTAAAAAACTGTCATTCGATGGCAGATGAAAAACATCTTGAACATTTGGCTCCTTAATGCAGTGATGTCTTCCCATATGTGCTTTTTTGTTTTGGGTCCCCCTGGGATGCAATGTATGAACTGAAAACCTCTAAATGTTATGCTTATGTGATGAAAGGGTATACTGAAGGAGATAACTTTTTGCCTCTTGTTCCGCAGAAAAATTCAATACATATGTGACCCTGAAAGTTCAAAATGTGAAGAGCACGACGGTAGCTGTGCGAGGTGACCAACCCTGCTGGGAACAGGACTTCATGTTGTAAGTACGGTGTTGTGCAGTGATGAGGTGTTTGTGGTTGAGTCTTTCCACAGCACTGATATTTATATGAAGCTGCTATTGTGTTGTATAATTGAAGTAATTAAGTGGGTAGAATCATGCAATCAGAATCATAGGATGGTTTGGGTTGGAAGGGACCTTAGAGATCATCCAGTTCCAACCCCCTTGCCATGGGCAAGGACACTTCCCACCAAGACCAGGTTGCTCCAAGCCCCATCCAACCTGGCCTTGAACACTGCCAGGGAGGGACAGCCACAGCTTCTCTGGGCAACCTGGGCCAGTGTCTCACCACCCTTACAGCAAAGAATTTCCTCCTAATATCCAATCTAAATCTCCCCTCTTTAAGTTTGAAACGTTCCCCCCTTGTCCTGTCACTCTATGCCCTTTGTCAAAAGTCCCTCTTCAGCTTCCCTGTAGCCCCTTCAGGTACTGGGAGGTGCTCTAAGGCCTCCCTGAAGCCTTCTTTTCTCCAGGCTGAACAACCTCAACTCTCTCAGCCTGTCCTCATAGGAGAAGTGCTCCAGCCCTCTGATCATCTTTGTGGCCTCCTCTGGACTTATTCCAGCAGCTCCATGCAGTCTCATGAGAGCAGAGTAGAGGGGGAGAATCCCCTTCCTTGGCCTGCTGATCACTCTTCTTTTGATGTAGCCCAGGATACCGTTGCACAAGCCCGGTGACAACCTGATTAATTTGCTCTTCTGTTGTACACACTGACCTGTGATGAAGGAGATGGGTTTTGGACGGTTGTCTCTGTGGTGCCATGGACTGGCTGGAGTAACCCGTGTCCTTTAATAGTATCAGGTTGCCTGGATTCCTGTTCTTAGACCTGTGCATCGGGGTGTGGCAAGGGCTGGCAGGTCCTGCAGGGACAGGGAACTGGAAGCAGAGTATGGTAGGATGGCTGGTAGGGCAGGGTCTTCCCCAGCAGGGCACAGTCCCACAGTGCCTAAGCAGTGCAAGTGTCACAGGCCTAAGGATCAGTCCAGTGTGTGCTGAGGGTTCAGGTTATCATACAAGTTGTGGTAATGAGGTGGGTCCAAGGTCAAGCTGGGACTGTGAGTTAGGGAGTCAGGCTCAGGGTTTTGTTTGGTAACAATAATCAGGGTCAGATCTGGTCCGGTCGGGTCCATAGTGGCAAGGCAAGTCTGAGACTGAGCTGGGAAGTCAGGCTGTGGGTTCCGTCTGGATTGATGTGGTCCATGGCCAGGCATGGACACAGCTGCAGCTAAGCTGGAGACAAGCCCACCATACTGGGTTTGCATGGCAAGGTTTTGGTAGCAGGGAGGCTACAGGGATGGGTTCTGTGAGAAGCTGCTAGAAGCTTCCCTGTGTCTGATAAAGCCAGCGCCAGCTGGCTCCAAGATGGACCTGCCGCTGGCCAAGGCTGAGCCCATCAAAACCAGTGATAATGTATTTAAGAAGGGGAAAAAGTTGCTGTGTAACAGCAACAACAGCCAGAGAGAGGAGTGAGAATGTGAGAGATGCAACTCTGCAAGAGACCAGGTCAGTGAAGAAGGAGGGGGATGAGGTGCTCCAGGTGCTGGAGCAGAGATTCCCCTGCAGCCTGTGGTGAAGACCATGGTGTGGCAGGCTGTGCCCCTGCAGCCCATGGGGGTCTGTGGTGGAGGAGATATCCACCTGCAGCTCATGGAGGACTCCACACCGGAGCAGGTGAATGCCCAAAGGAGGCTGTGACCCTGTGGGAAGCCTGTGCTGGAGCAGGCTTCTGTAATGGCTGTGGGTGCTTGGAGAGAGGAGCCCACGCTGGAGCAGGTTTGCTGGCAGGACTTGTGACCCTGCAGGGGACCCACACTGGAGCAGTCTGTTCCTGAAGGACAGGACCCACACTGGAGCAGTTCATGAAGAACTNAAGGAGTGGCAGAGACAACAAGATGAACTGACCACAACCCCAATTCCCTGTCCCCCTGCACCGCTTGAGGTGAGAAGGTAGAGAAATCAGGAGTGAAGCTGAGCCTGAGGAAGGGGTGGGGAGAAAGTGTTTTAAGATGTAGGTTTTATTTATCATCGTAGTATGATTTTGATTGGTAATAATATTGAAGTAATTTTCTCAAGTCAAGTCTGCTTTGCCTGTGATGGTAATTGGTGAATGATTTCTCCCTGTCCTTATCTCGACTCATGAGCCTTTTGTTATATTTTCTCACCTCTGTCCAGCTGAGGAGGGGGAGTGTGTTCCAGCTATCCTGCTGCAGCTTGAGGGGCTGCCAGTCCCTTCCATGAGCAGCAGAACCAGTTCCAGCTCTCCCAGGACTTCTGGTACACTTGGCACCTCTGGTTTCCTCTGGTCCTCACAGTCCTGACACATAGCCAGGGGTTTCCCAGTATCTTTGGTGGTTTTCTTGCTGGTGGATGAATTGAATCATTGATATATTGCATCTGCTTCTATAGCTTTATATGACAGTGAACTAAACTTACTAAGTCATGGACTCAAAGTTCTTTTCTTTGAACTTGGCATGGACACTGCTGTTCAGGAGTGGTGTGCTCACCTTGTAGAGTCAATCTATTGCTGCTGGTTTTGATTGAATCTGAGGTGTTTGCATAGACCCACGTGTGATTCTGTGAGTATGTTTACTGTCCATCAGCAATTGGTTCTCCTCTGCCAAAAGTGGGAAGCTTTTGCCTCTGGTTGAGGAGTTCACCTGGGTCAGCACAGTGTTGCTGTCATAGCTGTGGTCCCATCTACCTTATTTTGTGACACTGTTTTGGAGCAACACATGAGGTGTGTGCTTCTGTATAGAGAGTCTAGAGCCTGTCCTTTGGCATCTGGTGAAACATGTGCTCCTGAATGCCACCATCTTGTCAGTTCTGCAGTTGCTGATCAGACAGAGTCTGTGGCTGTCACTGATATAAACCATGCAGGACTGGGGTAAGGTTGGGACAGGGAATTGGACCTGTCTTTCAGATCATGTGCCCCTAGCCAAACTACTAACTCATTCTTCCTGTAATTTGTGTTCAACCCGTGGGCAGGAACCAGCTTTAAACATGGCCAGATACAGAGGAGGCTGCTCACCAGTGATTTGAGAATGGCACTTGTTTGTGTTGGATGATGGCTTTCAGGGTTGCTCCTCCTCCTTCCTCTCAAACAGCTCCTGGAAAGGCCCTCTGATATCAGCTGGGAGCTTAGCTAGCATGCTGTAAGGTGATTGTGTTGCTCCGTAATTAGTTGCTAGGGGATGTGAAAGCAGAATATTAGCTGAACCACCTCGCCATTATCTTTCCTGCTTTAGCCAAGCAACAGCACAGTTTTCTGATGTTTCTTTTTAACAAAAATGTTCCCTGACACGTGTAACATGTTTTGCATGATCCTGTGTACGTAAGTTGGCCCAGGAGATGTGTCACTGATATCCCACTACTACTATTCACTGGTTTGCTCTTTTTCTTCCTGAAGTTGGAAGAGGCTTTTGAACACAGCAGGTTTTTCCCTGGGGAAAGGGTGTTTTTACTGTTTGTGTTCATTCTTTTTATGAGACATAGTAGAAGAATGAATTGCAATCAAGAAAATGCTTTCTATCCATGTTGGTTGTTTTTACTTCTAAACTCCTTATGAGACATAAAACTTCAGAATTTGGGGCTCTGGGGATATTTGAGATTTGCTTATTTACCAGACCAGTAAATGTGTTCTTTGGGGACATCTTGTAATTTTAAAGCAGCTTTAAAAGGACTGCATATTTGCAGGAAACACCTTTCAAGTCAAAGTGTTAACTGATGTTTAGAACATGAAGTTTAAATTGGTGTTGAAGTTGTTAGAAATGTCTTTCATTTAAATTCTGTGTCTGGAAAGGGAGGGACATCAAATTCCAACCTCAGCTCTTTTGTTCTTTGAAGCTATTTTGCATCGAACCAGAAGGTGGAGAAAGGGAGACACAAAGGCAATCAAAGCCCCTGTACTGAAAATCTTATTTTTTATTCTTATCCGGTAACCTGTCCTGTGGAGTCCTGCACAGAAGCCTGTTGGGTGTCTTATGATCAACATCTTGCTCTGTCAATGTATGTTGAAGCAAAGAATTTGGCTTTACAGTGTGCCTCAGAATAGAATATTTCTTCTCTTCCCTCTCTGGCTTCAGACTAGTTCAGCCAGCAGAAAATCAGTAATTTCTGTTGTTATTGCAAGTTTGTTCAATCAGATAAAAATCATCTTCCAAGAGTCAAGCAGTGGGAGGGCAGAGAAATGATGGTTCACATGGCTAGTTGTGAGCTTGGCCATATTGAGTAGCCATATCCAAAGAGAGGGAGCTGGAGACTCTATTTCAGGATGCTAGCAGTAAACTCATAATAAGCCAGTGTAATAGCTTGATTTTTAACTATGTAGGTGGAGTTGCCCAAGTACTGGACACTCCTGACCTCACTTCCTGGGTCCTTGAATAAGAACAGAAGTGCTTGGGTTTAAAATAGATATTAATGTGCTTTGCTGTAGCTGTAGGGTTTGTCCTGAACCTTGTAGATGCAATATTCTCTTTTAAGAAGTCTGTAAGAAAGCTCAAATAGATGCCGGGATTTTTTTCTTGGCCATGACTAAGTGACTAACATGCTTTTAAATTCCCTTGATAAACTTAATGTGGATACATTGGTACAGAAGGACAGTGGACAGTGGCACTGTGTGTCCAAGATGCCTCCTTCTGGGGATTTGTGATTGCACTTGGGTAAGTCCCGAGCTCAGAAGTAGGAGCAATAGCCTTTCTTCATGATGAGTGTGAGACAGTTGTGTACCAACAGACAGCTCAGGGTTCTTCCCTATTTCACTGTTTTTAGTGACATTCAGGATGTGCATGTATTACACTGTTACTGAGTAGGCATGTTATAAACCAGCATGGAAGAGGGAGGCGTAAATGCTATGAAGCATTGGGAAGAAGCTAATTGGAGATGCATCCATTCCTTACTGAGAACAAAGATACTAATGAAAACCTTCAGATAAGTATTTCCAAGAAGGTGGTCATGTGGCTGTACTGCTGCTTGCTGCCAGAGGTTCACATGGCTCAAAGCCTTTCAGTGTCGAGCAGAGGAAGAAGGTAGAGCTGGAGAGAAGCGGTGCAGCAGAGCCTGAGCAGGAGGCAGTGCTGCTAGTGCAGCCATACTGGGTTTGGGAGTGTTGCTTTTGGTGTGCAGCAGCTTCACTCGCGGGTAAGTATGGGCACGTTTGGACCTGCCAGAGAACGTTTGCGTTGCTGTGCTGCCAAGGGAGAGTAAACACCCACTTTGTTAGAAATGGGGTGCTGGGTGACAAAGAACAGGTCTCCTCTAGGTTTTGGTCTGAGGTATGCTTTCTCCTCCTGTGTACATAGCTGCTGAGACGTGTTCCCAGTTGTCAGTCCGTGCATGAGGTTGCTCAGGGTTTCAGTTTGCGATCTTTGTTTAGTTGAACTGTGAGAAATCGATCATTAGAAACCAGTGGTCCCTGTGAGTATGAGCCACCTCATCCACACGCTTCCAGAAGCTCTCTGTAGCTTGACAGAGCTGTGTGGAAAGCAATCACTGGTATGATCGTGGTTGTAATGCAGAATCTAAAGCAGAATTAGATTGTATGCTGCTTTCTCGTCACCTGTGTTGCCTCTTCTTTTCTTGCAGTGAGATCAGTCGGCTGGACCTGGGCCTGATTGTTGAAGTGTGGAACAAAGGACTGATCTGGGACACCCTGGTTGGGACCGTGTGGATTGCTCTGAAGGCCATTCACCAGTCTGATGAGGTTAAGCTGACACAGAAGCTTTATTTTGACAGGACCAATGTTGATAGTTAATGTGTTACAAGTAGCCTGGTGCAGCCCAGAACTGTGCTCCTCAGGAAAGCTTCCACTTGCAAAGCTAAGCTGGCTGCGTGGGGGGACCCTTGGCATCACACTGGGGTTTTGTTGTGGTTTTTGTTTTTTTTTATTTTAAGGATGCTGCCAACAGTGATACCAAAACTGAGCCTATGTAGGTATCTCTCGTCTCATTTCACTCAGACGGACTTGGAAATAGGGCTTAGTCTGTTAAGGAACATACATAGTTGACAAGTGTCTGAAGTCTTAAGGACTGGCTCCCTAGCCTCATGCTCAAATTTCTGTAAGTTCCTGCTAAAGACAGGATGTGCCCTGATAACAGACAACCTGACTTTTAGGGTAGGCCAAGAGCATGTCTACAACATCTTGTTAAAATTTCTGGTTGCAGTGTTGGAGGATGTCTAGAGGTGCTACTATGAAGTGAAAAAAAGTAGGAAAGGGGATGCACCAATATCTGTAACTTCACTAACTACTGAATTTGCAGCTAAGCAGGACATGCTTGTTTCTTTACCTCAAATTTCAGGGCAATTATTTAAAAGATTACTGAATTTAAGCAGGGAGAGAGCACCTATATTTTCCATAAAAGGAGAAGCATGGGGAAGCCCAGGAGTGTGGCCATAAGGTCTAGGTGGTGCTCAGTTCCTCTGGCTGTGCAGACACTCCTCGGTGGCTGCCTTTGAGGACTTAATTTTGTAGTTCCACTGAGAAGGCAGTAGTTCTTCTAAGAGCTGTTTTCTGCTTGTTTTGATGAAGGCCTTTGAGATTTGGAAGAAAAGTTGCCAGCATGTCCTGAATGGATGTCATTTGATGTTAAAATCAGGTACCAGGTCTTGATAATACTGTAAGGCTCTTCCTGGAGCCTTCAATCTTAGCAAATGTGTGAGAGTTGCTGCATAAGGACCTGCCAGACTTGAAGTTTCACCTGTGGCTTCTGATTCACAGGAAGGTCCCGGGGAGTGGTCTACGCTGGAGGCAGAAGTTGTAATGAAACATGATGAAATATGTGGAACCAAAAACCCGACTCCTCATAAAATTTTGCTGGACACAAGATTTGAATTACCATTTGGTGAGTGCTTTTCAATAACTTACTCAGGGTGCTGACAGTGGAAAGAAAGTGTTTGGGAGCAATGTGAGTTTTATAATCAAGTTGTGCTCGTTCACAGTTCAGCCAAAATAGTTCAGTGCAAATTAAATTGCTGTTGCTCCATTTCTTGTTTGGCTTCTTTCTAACAAGATTAGAATAAATAAGGAAGATTTGATGGTGTCGGAGTGCTGGAATGTTCAGAATAGCAGCAGCTTAAGAAACTATTAATACTATTTCAGGATTGTGCAGTCAGACATTTTGTTCCTGAGCAGGGAACATTCACTTCTTTGTATCTAGACAAATTTGGCTCTAGAAGAGGTCAAGTGCGTTGTTAGAGCTGTTTTGTTGTGGTAGGTGCACTTAAACCCTGTTAGAAGCGTGCAGTTCAGTTAGTGAAACATTAATGCCTAGTGCACCTGAGCATTATCATTAGCAGAGTATATAAATAACTTAGAGTTTTAAGAGCTGCCTTTCTGCAAATTACTTTTGCTTGAAAAGTACAGAATGTGGAAAAGTAGCTAATTAGAGCAAGCCCATCTCAAGTAAAGTTGTGTGATTTATTTTTTTTTCCAATTTTATTTTACTTAAAGCCAAACAGACAAATGAAAAAAAAACAACTATGAAACAAACAAATTCCCAAAGGAGTTGAACCAGAATGCATCCAAGGCTTACATAGCTTTCAACTCTTAGCTCTTAACTGACTCTTGGGGCCAAGAACAAAGATGATGTTTTTGGGGCTTGTGGTATTTTTCTTTTCTGCAGCGGGCATTTAAGTGCTTCAAAGTTGTCTGTCCTTGCAAGGCTCATCTCTTCTCCTCTGGCTGTTGCTTGCCTCTGGCAATGTGAGCAATTTGGATCCTGCTCTAAGCACTGGTGGAGCATTTGTGCACCTGCTGGCAGTTGGCCAGCAACTGTCAGGATTGCCCATCTGTTGTGGAAAAAAGTTAGGTCATCTATTAGTCTCATACCCCACTTCCTGGTGCAAGGAAGGATGCAGGCTTTGGCCCTGCAGCTCTAAAATCAATATAAATTATATCTCGTGCCCTGGGAGCTAAGCTGGGTGTACTGCTTTGTGTGCACAACCAGCTGGATGGTGCAATCTAGAGCGAACAGTGTTTTATAGATCTAATAGGCACTGCTCTTTAATTGCAGTCCAATGTGTAAGGGGGAAAAGGTATCTGACATCTCAGGTGTCTTGACAACTAAGCTATCTAATGTTGGTCTGGAGCCATCCCTCTTCCTCATGAAAATGTCCTGGTGATTCACTGCTGTCACCCTGTCAGTAGGAGGTTTATTACTGAAATTGCTCATTTTGTAAGAAGAGGAAAAAATCCCTTGGTCTCCTTGTGAGGGGAAATGTTCCTTCTTTGGGGCAAATGTTTAGGCTCCTGGGAGGGAGAGAACACAGCACACATAGCTGAAAGCAAGGCTTGTAGCTGATACCTTCTCACCTAAGTTCGTTCTGACATAGTTGCTTGTAAACTGTCTCTGTGTTTAAAGAAAATGAAGTTCTGATCTCTCCCTATGTATTCGGAAAGTATCCAAAGGAGAATTTGCTTTCTTCTGCAATTCATATTTTGAACTGCATTACATTTTGTGGTCTGGTTTGTTTTTTTCTAAGCATAGGAAAACAGACTCACTCTAAACCATTAATTATGTGTTAGATCATCTGAATTTAAAAAGTTGTCTCCCTGTCCAGTGTTTCATAACGTCCAGGAAAATGGGTGCATCAGTTAGGTCTTTCAAGGATTCTGCTGCTCTTCACTTGAAGAGTGCTGCAGTTTTTCTTGGATCTTCTCCATTTTCAGTCTGTCCTGTCGTGGCAAGGTCAGAAGCAGGTTGGAAAGTGGAGGGCATCGAGTGTGTGGAACATTGCTCTGGAAGATAGCATCTACCCATACTGCCTTCTCCACCGTTGCTTCCCTTCACACCATGGCTGAACATCTGCAGTCACCTCTAGGATAGAGAAGGACCCTGAAAGATGAATTAGGTTCCATCTCCCTGCCCTTGCAGTACTGTGAGACCTAGAGAGATGCATGGGGTTAGCTCAACTCACGGCACTGCCTCAGCGTCTCTCCCAATGGATTTGTGGGTCAGTTTCCCTCTGAGCAGAGGGTAGCAGTATGGACTTGTAGTGCCCCACATGTTAAGACTGTGTTGTCATATGAGCTGGGAACTGCCACTTTAAACCTACACAGAGAACCAAATGGATCATTTATCTGCTGTGGAAGTTCTAAAGTCAGCAGCTCTGCTGTAGAGGTAATGTTTTAATAACAGCACGTTTGCTGTGACGTCTAGGAACATTGTGTATCACGTTTTGTTTCCCAGGTGAAGATCTGCAGGGTATTACACATGAGAACAGGAGCAATATGTGTGCACATGTACAGCTTGTGCTGCTTTCCAAGCTGGATAAAATACAGCTGTCTGGGGTAGCAGCTTTAACCAAATAGTGTGTTCTTCTGTTTGGCTGTGCTTCTCTGCTCTTTCTATCTCTTCTGGCTGCTCTGTTTCGCTTAGTTTAGATGAGGCACATGAACGCAGTACCCCAGCTTACTCCGTGTACTCATTGTGTTTGGGTGGAGCTTGAGAAGTTTTTAAGGGACTGTAAGAGAATAAACAAATTTGAAAACTGGAAAAGCTGAAGTCTTGGGTGTAAAACATGATTGCATATGCAAAGAAGTTTAGAAACTGGTTCGTTGTTTGCTCTATATTTATCCTGGATTAGTTTGCTGCTTCTGCCTCCACCTGATATGTTCAGGATTCTTCCTCCCTGGTATGTCTCCTGGTACTCTGGAGACTGGCAACAGCTAAAGCTGAAATACAGAATGTGCTGATGCTGCTAGTGGTAATACATGATGAAGGCAACTTAGTTGTTGTTGCGATTCGGGGTTTTTTGTGGGTTTTTTGGCTTTTTCTTTTTTGTCCCCCCCAAGTTGGAGTTGGGAATCAATTTCCTAACAGAGGCTGATGTGAGTTGTACTCTCTGTTCCTGGTGATATAAAATAACCTTTCCTAGGTCATCCAGGAGTTAAACCTTTGTTAGTGCCCAGATTTCTAATGGGACAACAAGCATCCGTGGTGGCTTTGGCATATCCTCCATGTGTCCATTGCGTGTTCCAGATGAAGCTCTTGCTTTGTGTTCAGCAGTTTTGTTAGTGTCATGTCAGCTTGTGGTGTATAGGGGAGAGGGCAGATCTCTGTGCCCTTCTGCAGTGAGCATCTGCGTGTGATGGACTGTGGTGCTGCAGACCAGACTGTCATCTAACGTTCTCTGCCAGTCCTATGTTCTTAAATGTTCAATCTTGCAGAAACAGAATGACTGCAATCCTCTTCTATAACAGTTCAGCAAAGCGTGAGCATTCAAAATGTGAAGTGTTAGTGAGAGTGAGAGTTGATACTAACCCCTAGGGTGCAAAGCATTTTTATGCTTGGTAGTCTTTTAAAAATGGAAATAAACTGCCTTTTTGATGGGAGGAAGTGGTTGTTAGCGAAGACAGGCTGGAGCAGCTTTCTCCACTGATCATATCTGGTTTTCTTCAGGGATGAGACAGCAAGGAAGGGAGGGAGACAGCTTTTTCTTCTTGATTGGTTTAGAAAATATGCTGGAAGGGAGAGGACAGTCTTGCTATTATTCTCTTGATGTAGTAAATGTGTGCTGGCACAGACTCTCCAAGATGCCGCTTTTCAAGTGTAAAATTGTGCTGTTTAAAAGCAATTTTACTCTGTCCCCCTTTTTAGAAGTGCAGTGGCTATGTGCAAGCCCCTCACAGGATGGAGTACTGAAAACTATACCAGTTTGGGTCTGTGCCAGGCTGTTCCTAGTAGATAATTGGACTGAAAATGCTTTTAGTATTCTCACCGCTCCCAGACTGGGAGCATGCTGATCTGAGTCCAGCCATCAGGTGGTGTAAATGTGCTTTGTTGTTTTATTGCCTTGGGAACTGTACAGAAAGAGGAATACTCAGCTCTGCAAAGTTATTTCAGTGAGAACTTGTGAAGATTCCTGTACCTCTGGAAAGGGAAGAAATTGGGGCTGGGAAGAGAGGAAGCCAAGTGAAGGCTTGCAGGAAGGTGGGGAGAGAGGGTGTATCACTTTTGCTTCCAGCATTTGTTTGTACTCATGATTACTTGGGGTGTGTGCCAGTCCAGGACTTGCTGCCTGGTAAAAACTGAGGTGGCACAAGGGGATGTGCAAGGACTAGAGCAAGGACCACCAATCCTGAGCTGAAGAAAAGCTTTAGGGCTGAACTTCTGGTTGTTGCCAATCTGGAGATCTCCAAGTGGGAATACTGTCATGGTTAGGTACCTGAGTGAAGTGGTCTGTATAGATGCAGTGAATTCTCCTCTAATTCCTTCTCAGTCTGATAAGTCTCTTCATTGCAGTGTCCCCATGTCTGTGGTGGTACAGCATATCCAGGTGTTGCAGCCCTGGGTGCACTGATGTGTCTTAATTGCTCTGAGCAGCCTCACTTCGGACCTCCACCCACACCCCCTGCTCATGGGCCAGGATTCCCACTTCAGCTCAGAGCCTTCACTCCTGAGTGGTGCTGTGGGAGTTACTGATCCTCCACATCATCCATAAGCCATGTCTGTGCCTGCTTACGGACACCATAGATCCAAGCCCAGATGTAGACTGACTTCCTGTCTTGACCTCAGACTTGTCTTGTCACCATGGAACCTACCTGCTGATCTGGGCTCCTGGTTGATCCTGGCTATGATCTCTGGGCCTGCCTTGCTCACCTTGCTTGGGTGCTATAGGACATGGCCCTTGCTGGCAAGTCCTCTGTCCTGTCAGCCATGGGGTTTCCCTTGCATCCCCTCGCTTAGGGAGCCACCAGACCTCACTGCTTCCCGAAATCAGGATTCCAGAGAAGACTGTGTTCAGCTTCCAGCTGAAGACAGCAGTAGGAGCAAGGACAGTAAATCTTGCAACCTTTCCATGTTGTTACCAAATTAAGAAACCCTAAAAGCTAGTGAACAGATCTGCCTGCCTATATCCTCTCTGTTCTTGTTCAGCAGCTTTGTTTCACTGACATATGGCCTCGCTCCTCTTGTTTACCAAGCATGATGTCAGTGGAGTCCTGCGCTGGCATCAGATGGCCTCTGTTTGGGCAAATTCAGGTTCTTATCTTGTAAGCAGAAGTTAATGTAGCGAAGTAACTTGGACTTGTAATCAAAGCTGAGCAGTGGTGTAGGAGCTGGCCAGTATCGTGGCCTTGCAAGCAGTCTGTAATCTCTGCTCTAGAGATTTCCATTCTCTGCATTCCAAAATACCAGCTTCAACAAAGCAGCTGCCCAAGGCAAGACACAAGTGGATGGTGAAGCTAAAAAATAGTTATAAACTGCTTCCTCGAAAAACCAAGAATTTTGTCTCATTTAGCATTTACTTTTCTGAGCAGGTACCTTGACTCAAGTTCATAGACCAGTTGCTTCATGTTTAACATTTGCTGTGCAGTAGCTGTACTGTCATTAGAATTGATGACAGGTTTCTCTAAGATCAAGATGATGTCCTTAAAGCAGCCGCTATCTAGGCAATAGCAGATTTATATCTCTGACTTGCATAAGAAGCCGTTTCAATAGAATAACAGCAATCCTGCACTAAAAATCTGATAGCTCCGTTTGTGAAACGGGCACATTGGACACAGGATAGGAACAACAAATCCGAGAGACATGTGGTACTCAATGCCTAGGTACTCCAAGAGACACGTGGTACTCCTTGGTGTCACTGAAGTCACTGTCTGTGGGAAAGCATCGAAGCCTACCCTGAGGCAGCTGCAGTTCCTGCAGTGTTGGTGGTAATTCATTGCTTCATCACTCCTAGACCTCTTTGGTCTCTATTTCAGGCTCCAGAGTTGCTTTGACTCTGACCCTTAGTCATCAATTCATGAGTTTTTCTTCATCTTTTAGAGAAGTGATGGCTTTCAAAGCCATTTTTCAAAAATTCCATAGGCTTTGCTTTAATGTTTGGATTGCTTCAGGTGTTTGGCCTCCTAAAACTCATCAAGTTGTATGCTGATAGCCCTTCAGTTAACTGATGTCCTCTTTCTAGATCAATTCTGTCCAGATTTCCTTTGAATGTTATCCCTAACTTGTGTGGAGCTCACCTAGTAAGTCTGTGCAGCTGTGGTCCACAGCCCTGCTGATCAAAAGCATGTTTGTTTTTCTACAACTCCTGTAATCCTGGAATACTCATGTTTCTCTCACATTGTTTTCTAATAGCATGTAACAACAAAACAATGTATTGTACATCAGAAAGAGCAACTGACTCTGTGTATTATAGTTAAAATAAATTGCTTTGCTGGTCTCCCTTCAAGCAAGGAGAAATAAGTTATCTTTTTTATATTTTGTGTAGGTTTTCTATAGCCAGGTACTAAGTCTCCAGTTCCCTAAAACTTTCTCAAGTGGGGCTTGTTTTATCCTACTTGTCTGGGTGAGACTAGTTGTATAAAAATACGGTGGTGTTTCTGTTACAAAGATGTAGACATTCATTTGTACTCCAAGGAAATACCTATTTCTGAAACTTCAAACTCCACTGAATCTGGCACATTCCTTGTTCTTGTTGAAAATGGTTCATGTTCTGGTACACTGGCCACTATCATCTCATAAGATGATAGTTTGTGTGGCTGAGAGGAGACACATGTAGGACACTCTCCATCATCTTTGGTAAGTCGTGGGCAACAAGAGAGGTGCCTGAGGACTGGAGGATAGCAAATGTCACTCCAGTCTACAAGAAGGGCAAGAAGGAGGACCCGGGTGACTATAGACCGGTCAGCCTCACCTCCATCCCTGGAAAGGTGATGGAACAACTTGTTCTTGGCACTATCTCTAGGCATATCAAGGATGAGGGGGTCATTAAGAGCAGTCAACATGGTTTTACCAAGGGTAAGTCATGTTTGACCAACCTTATAGCCTTCTATGAGGAAATAACTAGGTGGATAGATGACGGTAGAGTGGTAGATGTGGTTTATCTCGATTTCAGTAAAGCATTTGACACTGTCTCCCACAGCATCCTTGTAGATAAGCTGATAAAGTATGGGTTTGGGGATCAGGTAGTGAGGTGGATCAAGAACTGGTTAAAGGGAAGAAGTCAGAGAGTTGTAGTCAATGGGACAGAATCTAGTTGGAGGTCTGTGACTAGTGGAGTCCCTCAGGGGTCGGTACTGGGACCGGTGTTGTTCAATATCTTCATCAACGACCTGGATGAGGGTACAGAATGTATCCTCAGCAAGTTTGCTGATGACACTAAACTGGGAGGAGTGGCTGACACACCAGAAGGTTGTGCTGCCATTCAACGAGACCTTGATAGGCTGGAGAGTTGGGCGGGGAGAAACTTAATGAAATTCAACAAGGGCAAGTGCAGAGTTTTGCATCTGGGGAAGAACAACACCATGCACCAGTACAGGCTGGGGGCTGACCTGCTGGAGAGCAGTGTAGGAGAAAGGGACCTGGGGGTCCTGGTGGACAGGAGGATGACCATGAGCCAGCAATGTGCCCTTGTGGCCAAGAAGGCCAATGGCATCCTGGGGTGCATTAGAAAGGGGGTGGTTAGTAGGTCAAGAGAGGTTCTCCTCCCCCTCTATTCTGCCTTGGTGAGGCCACATCTGGAGTATTGTGTCCAGTTCTGGGCCCCACAGTTCAAGAAGGACATGGAACTGCTTGAGAGAGTCCAGCGCAGAGCCACTAAGATGATGAAGGGAGTGGAACATCTCCCTTATGAGGAAAGGCTGAGGGAGCTGGGTCTCTTTAGCTTGGAGAAAAGGAGACTGAGGGGTGACCTCATCCACGGTTACAAATATGTAAAGGGTGAGGGTCAGGACGATGGAGCAAAGCTTTTTACAGTAATGATCAATGATAGGACAAGGGGCAATGGATGCAAACTGGAGCATAGGAGGTTCCATGTGAATATCAGGAAAAACTTTTTCACTGTGAGAGTGACGGAGCACTGGAACAGGCTGCCCAGAGAGGTTGTGGAGTCTCCTTCGCTGGAGACATTCAAAACCCACCTGGATGCGTTCCTGTGTGATGTACTCTAGGTGACCCTGCTCTGGCAGGGGGGTTGGACTGGATGATCTTTCGAGGTCCCTTCCAACCCTAGAATTCTGTGATTCTGTGACAGTTGGTGCCTGTAAGTATAAGAAGAAAACAATACTTAGTCCTTTCTGAAAGTATCATGGGTCCTAGTGAAACGCTCACCTGCCAGTAAATCTTGTTCTTGTTTCTCTCGGGAGTGACAGTGGATGTAATCTTCAGAACCACCTTTTAATCAGGGGACCATCCCAGCCTACTTCTCCCACTCTTTGCAAAACATAGGTTAGCATATCATTGTGGCTATGTTCATGGAGTACAGTTCATTGCAGAAAAACAAACTTGTAAACTTCTTGGCTCTTAATGAGGCATCTGAGAGTGTAAAGAGTTATGAGATGGGAAAACTAGCTGGACTGGTATTATCCTCACTTGACAGTGTCTGGGATGGTGAGGCTTGCAGGGTTGGTGGTGACGAGCTGCGGCAGTCACTGCCTCTGCCACGTCCTTCCTGTGTGAGATGTGAAGTTTTTGCATTGGTGCAGTTTCAGGCCATGAATAGCCAATTTCAGAAGTCATTGCCCATTCTTGGTGGCAAGGCCAACCAACCACTCTACGGTCAGGGGGGTGTTGAGTGGCTACAAAAAAATCCCAAAACAACCCCAAAACTTTTTTCCCTCTTTCCAATGGTTTTACACCCCCCATCCCTAAATAATTTTCCCAATTCTCCTGGACTGAGAGCTTGACTGGTGCTTTTTCTTTCAGTGGGTTATTTCCTTTGGTGCTGTGCACCTCTTGCTCTACTCCTCAAGCACCATTTATACTTAACTGGCCTTGTGTTAAGCTTTCCACAGCAGTTCATCTGCACCTCTAAGGGTGCATTTTGAGAGATGAGATTCTGAGTGGCGGAAGTCTGTTCCTTTCAAACCATTAGGGTGCTATATTACTTCAAACTGTGAAATAGAAAATGGTTAACAAAATGTGATAATGCTTGCTGTTTGCTGTCAGTCATCAACTTGGTAAATCTTCTAGAAGTTAAAAGGGTTGCGATTCATTTCACAATGAAGTTGCAGTGTGGTGTAAAAATAGGAGTGTGCTTTCATGTGAATATGACTGCTTATAGCCCTGTTCATTATCTCAAAAGATTTGGCTTATTGCCTGCAAAGGAAAACAGGAGACTATTTCTTTTTTGGTACTTAATTTGTGTTACACCAGGTAGGTAAGATAGGCTATTCAAAAGGAGCCCTTGTTCTTTTGAGGTTAGAAAAGCCTCTAGAAGAGGTTCTTGATCTTGCTGTGTGTTATCAAGTATATAGCAAGTGTGTATTAATATCATTGTGAAAAGGCTCTTAATAAATCTAATACTTGAGTTAGCTCTGAACCAGTCTGTCTTTTCTTTCTTACCTTTGTGCAGTGTGCATTTGGTTATTCATCTTTAAACAAGTAAGCCCTTGAACCATGTTACCTTTTGCAATGTTTATTTTCCATCTGAGTGCTAAAATAAGACAGTCCTGTTACTTCAAAATTAAGTAGTGTTTTTTTATGGTGTTATTTCGGAATGTCCTCCCTGTTTTAATGCTACTGGTGATGATAAATGCGACTTTGCCTGGTTAACAAGATGGTTTGACTTACTCTTTTGGTATAGATATCCCTGAAGAAGAGGCCAGATACTGGACCAGAAAATTAGAACAAATCAATTCACTGGGAGATGATGAGGTAAATATCTAAATTGAAAGATGAATGTAGCCCTGAATGCCTTATAACTTGCTTTCATTTTTTGTATTGGATCTTTGTAATCAAGGTAACTAGTAAATGCTGATAATTTACAAGTCTTCCATGAACTTTTTACAGAACTGTTCTCTCAAGGATGCTGTTAGTGTTAAGGAAAGGAATGTCTTCCTGCATGCTGGAGGTGCTCAAATAGTGTGAACTACTTTGTTGATGTGCATGTACTCAAACAAATGGCAGTATCATGTTTTACCTCACAAGAAAGTGAAACTACTTTTGACAAGCTGTGATAGGTTCTCTTCATATGTGAAATCAAGTCAAAAAGGACATTTTTTTGCAGTTAGCTGCTTCTGGGAAGAAGACAAAGCAAGATATACCAGACCTTTCTCGTAACTGAGAGCTGTTGTTGCTGTTAGCTCTTTTACTAATCTAGTTGTTAATGGCTCTGTTTATGAATCTTGTATTATAATGCATCCTAGTTATGGCTTTGTTTTCTTCCTGTTTTACCTGGTGTGTTCTTGGCTAAACAGCTATAAACTAGAAGTTACAATATTTTTCTTTTTTGCAAGACTAGAGTAGTTACGTCATTAAAACTTTTCTTTAGAGTTCATACATTTTGCAAAATAAGATTTGATGTATTAATGCCTGTACCAGAAGTGTAGCACTTTTTCAAAAAAACCCTCATGTCTCGGTGTCAACATCATTGAGTAGGAACGTGGTGCTTGCTTAAACTCTTACAGGTCTCTTTCTGTGGCAAGATGACTTGAAAAATATTCTGCAGGTGTCTTTAGTAGGTTTTTGTTCTGGGGTTGTTGATCTATTCTTTTCCACTCCTTATTTGTGTCATTTGATTCACTGTGCAGATGGAGAAAAATAAGGTGAGTTTTCTTTTTGATTGAGGACAGACCAGTATTTGGGTGGATAAAAACACAGCTCCTTGAGGTGTGAGAACCCCTTGGAGTTGATGACCAGTTCAGTTTGTGATTTGGCCTGTCTGTGTTCCTGCTCCTGTGGACTACAGCAGCAGTCTGTGCCAGGTACTTCAGTGAAGCATAGGTGCCCTCTAGTGCTTCACTGAACCGGTACTTGCTGAAAGATACCCTGAGCTTTGTGAGACTCCTCTTTCCCTGGAGTGCCATCCTTATGCATGCTAAATGCATGCTGTTATCAAATTCTATTAACAAAATCATGTCTCTATTTGTGACCTAATGATCTCAGATTTATTATAGATGTTTCCTCTCACCAGTGAGAAAATGAGGAAGTGTAACAACACCTGTGCAGGGCTTGACCTAAGGTTCACCTTGTCCCATATTCCCCTAATTTACAGCGACTTGTAGCTCAGGAACTTCCAGAACCACAGGCAGTACCTTTGTGTTTAACACCACATGATGGATTTTTCTTCTGTGGATGTCAGTTGCCTTTTGAACGCACCCATGTTGCAGCAAAAGAATTCAGCACCTTAATAATGCATTGCCTAAAGAAATACCTTATTTGCTCTGAGCAAACAAACCCTGTTTTATGAAACCAACTGAAGGCAAGCTTATTTGGAGAAATTGAATGACTGATCCTCATTCATCCACTCTGTGCCACTCAACTTTACAGACCTCTCTTTCTTGCATGGCTTTTGGGCTGCAGAGTCCTAGTCTGCAGAGTGGTATTTAGTACAGGATAACTCTGTGCCTCTATATTCTTTTCTGTGTGTTAAATTCAGCTCTCTCCATCTGAGATGGTGGATGAATAGACTAAAGTTGCACAGCAGTATTCAAGGAGCAAGTTTGTTTGAAGTTCATATGGTGCTTTCCACTCTCTGTTCCTACAAACACTTAATATTCAGTTTTCTTTTTGGGTCTGCTGATGGCTGTTGGGCTGATGTCTTAAAAAGAACAAGCTACTGCCATTTTCGGATCTCTGAGTATAAAAATTCATAACCCAGTGCTGTCCTGTGCTGCTGAAATTGCTCATCAACAGACTTCCTTTCACCACTTTGTCAAACAGTCAGTGCCGTGAGATCCAGCAGTTCTTGTTTTCACAATCCTGATTAACTCAGTGAGCTGGCAGTTTGCTGATGGTAAGACTAACCACCTTTCAGGATCGCTTGTGCATTTTAAATAGCAAAGATTGGAAGGCAGCCACAGCGGATGTCTGCAGGTTTTCACCTTCCATGTAAAGAACTGGTCATTAATCCTTACCAAATCCAAGGGAAGGCTGTCTCATTGCACAGTTGCAGGGCCAGGTTCCTGAGGTCACCACTTCTTTTGTCATCAGACCTCTTTTTCCTGGCAAATACTGTTCTCATTATTTCACTCAGTTGTCCTAATTTCCTTATATCTCTGTGTAATACCAGACAGAGGAGTATAACAGAATAAAACAACTGGCATTTTATGTAGGGCAACGCTTTGATGCTGTAACAAACAACTTTGTAAAAAGTCAGACCTGGCTAATTGAAATATCTCTGTCCTCTAATTTGGTATAAAATGAGGTGAAAAATTCTTCACTTTGGATGTACAGTGGATCACAGAAGTATTTGTAAGTGTTGGCTGGGCAGACATTGTTACTGCTCTGCTGGGCACACTATCTAACTGCTTCAGGCTCCTGGTGCAGTGTTGCTGTGAACCCATGTGAGTTTTGAACTGTTGAAGCCGTGCTTGCATGTCTAACCATAAACAAGCTTATATCAGTTCTGAGCTCACTGTCACAGTGACAGTGCGGTGTGGAGAATCAGATCTGTTGGATGTCTCAGAGCTGAGAACAGGGCCTGTGCTTGTAGTGAAGCAGACTTCACCTTAACTAGATGTGCACTTTTTAACACTTGGTTTTGGCATGAAAAAGGAAGAGACTTAAGGGAGGGTGGTTGAATATGGATATTAAGGAGAGTATTTATTACTTTGATGCTGCCAGGGATGTCTTCTCTTATCTGTGGCATACTGTATTCTGAAAGTTTTATAAAGTTACCATTCACTTTCTTGTTGATCTCTGTTCCTCTTTGTTTTTTTCTCCTTTAGTATTCCTTTCAGGAGGAAGTCCAGAAGAAACCATTGCCCAGTGCTGCCTCCCAGTGTTGTAAGTTAGATTTTATTTCTTTGCAACATTTTTTTCCCCTTTCAGTGTACTTTATTTCCTTCTCTGGTTAGTTATCAAATGATGGTACATCTGAACAACATCTTGTTGGAAGTGCTTAAATCACCATGAAGCCATTAGCTTTTGTCAGTTATGAAAAACAATGTCCCTCAAAATGGTGCTTTAAAGCTTCTGATGCTAGAGAGTAAAATCGAGCATTGAATGTTTAACGTGTTTGTGCCCTCATGTGCAAAAGAAACCAAAATGTGTTCAAAGTCACGTAGGTTGTCAGACCCCTATAACATCAGAGCAAGTAAGAAAATGTTGAATTTTTTCATATAACTAAGTCAGTCCGTGTTCTCTTTAAACATCATGTGTTGAATATTATTTTTGACTTTTTAATGACATTTTAAGAGGGAGGGAATAGATGGGAGACAGATACTGCTGGTAGCCTTTCAAAATGCATCAGAGGTTTGTGTACTTGATACCCAATTTCTTTGATATTACTTTTAAATGCTGTGTTGATGGATGAAAAATATTTTTACTAGTTTCTGCTTATTTCATCTTGCATTTTTTTATGCTTCTGAAAATGTGGATGGAAAAATAACCTAGGACATACTATATCTGATGATCTGCAAAATTAGATTTCTGATACACTGCTTTTAATGTACGATAGATGAAAGCTCAATGATGTCTCTTATGAATGTCATATCTACTTTTGGTAACAACATTAATAAAAATCAAAGCCCATCATTTAAACAAATCTTTTATCCTCTACTTCAAGTCCTGTAAGACGTGCATATTACACTTTGCAGGCTGTTTATCCATTAGGCTGATTATAGGATCTGTATGAAACTGTTAACATTACGAAATGTTAATTACTGTTTACATTTTTTGAGTAGAATTAATTTATCTATATATTGTTATTATGTTATCTTAAAACTGTCTTCAACAGAACATGGACATTAACTAATGGCCTAGAAAATCTGAATGTGGTGTTTAGCTGGAACGTGTACAAAGCTATATGAAAGTATTCCAGCAGTGGTACCCTAGATAACCCCAAATGTGTCCTCCCCCTTTTTAAAAAGAATGTATGTAAAGAATAAAGCACTTTTTTGTTTGTTTGTTTTTAAATAGTCCAAAGGGTACAACTGATTTGTAAAGTCTACAAATAAATGCTGTTGAAGAAACTATTTGACTAAATCATACTAGCATATTATGTAGAACCCCTAATGTCAAAAAACCCAAAGAAGAATAGTCTGACATGAAGTGCCTGAGTAATGAATGTGTTATTTGCTGAAATTACTTCCCTGGCTACGTGCCCTGGACTTTGCTTTTGGCTGGTTTTGACTGACTTGGAAGTATTGGGATGTATGGATAGATTAGAAGGAATGCTTCCGTGAAGGAAAGTAGCTGCACCCACAGCATGATGCTTTTACATCCTCAGGCTCTTGTAGCCAGCTTCTTGTCTGGAGGACGAGCTCAGCTCTTGCAAATAGACATAGTAAAGAGTAGAACTGCAGCTGCCCTTTTTGTGTCACCTGTTAACAGCCTGCATCTTGCTAGAATGTGACCTTTTACAATAATTAGTTGAAGGCCCCTGTTCTGAACAATTAATATCACATCAGAATTAATTTAATAATTCATGGGATTAAAAGTGTCATTAAATTTATATTAAATATTTAATAGAAGTATGTTGTTAATATATATAAGAATTTTCTAGTAATTCAATAAAGCTTGTGGCACTGCATGTACTTTTGCTTATCTAGTGCCTGCAAGTATTCAGCATCTGTGAATATCTAATTATTTACATGGACAAATATAAAATAGACACTTAATGTAGAAGTACTTCTGAAAAATGAGCTCTGCTTGCATCAATCTGTGCGTAAGAATTGTGAGCTTGCCTGAATGTAGCATAGTCCTTCAGAACTCGAGAGTTCAACCCAGAAGATGCATTGTTTGTGTCTCTATTGAAATTTGACCTGACCTTTGCATATGACGCAGGAGCTCAACCCCCTTTTACATGGGAGCAGGGTGGGTGTCCTTCTCTAAGCTAAAACACATTGAGTACGGAGTGTTCCTACTTACCAAGTGCTTACCAAATAATTGATAGATGTATTTTTAGATATAATAAAATGTCCTCAAGAACGTTTGTAAGAATCATCCAATTTTCCATCATGGTGTGCTAGATGAGATGTGATTGCTGCTGGGAGCAGGGCACAATCAGATGGACAACAGGCTAGGTATCTAGAAGGAGCAGAAAACCTGAGTGTGAGTAGGTTTGCCCCATGAGAATATCTTCCGAAATCCTAAAAAAATACAAAGTTATCTTAAAACCTGATGCCCTATAGAGCAAAAGTACAGCAAAATATTCCACATAGCTTGTGTTTCAAGAAATAGTGGTATAACTGCATGTGCCACTGTAGTCCTGCTTAGCCCTCTTGCAGCTCTCCAAAGACGTTTCTTTGTTCTAGCTAGGGAGAATCCTACTCCAGCAGACAGGGTCAGGCTCATTAAATGAGGAAATACATGTCCTTACATTATAAAATCTGCTTCTATATTTTCCATACATGTCCAGTCCCTTTGTCAGACCACTTTTTCTCATGGCTTTTTTCCCATTTTTCCTGCATGGGTACAACTTCTGTTACCTCCCCTGAGTAGAGAGAGGGAGAAATGGAGCAGGGTGTGAGAGAAAAAAAGCTGGGCCATATCTGAAAGCCAACATCTGATCTGTGAGGGTGGGCTATCATCTCTGGTTGTGTGTGGGCTGCTGCCTTGGCAGTATGCCACGGGAGATCTCAGCCCAGACTAAGCACTCTTAATTTTCCCAGAGATTACGAAGCTTTCAGGCCCACTTTCACAGTCTCAAATGCTGTTTTGTTCTTAGAAGAGTCTGACCCACGATTTCTGAGGTAATGTGAGATTTGGGCTTCCTACCTATTCTTGAGTGAGGCAAGTAGATCTGTTCTTGTACAGGGAGTCTTTTCTAAGCCCTACTGATTTAAACACTTTCTGCCTCTTCCTTCATTATACTTAGCCATTTCATTTTTACATCCCAACTTCTGTGCTTCCCTATATATTTCTCCTGCCCCAGAAAGATCACATGCTTCCAATTGATTATACTTTAGGCAATCCTACACGATAAGCAAAGTGCTATAGTGCCCATGGATCCAGTTTTGTTTGCATTTCTATTGAATGTAGTCTTAATTCTTAATTTCCCGATGCCTCATTGTTGGATAACTGCAGCATTCTTGTATTGGCTTTTGCCCGCAAGCCGAAATTGAATGTAAATTAAAATGAAAACAAGGTTTTATTGTCTGGAAATTCACTTTGAATGAAGCAGATTGGAAAAAATGTTACTTGATTACTTTGGCATTCATTGAGTCAATAACTCTAAGTTATTTATTGTGGTAGGTATAGATTTATTTTCCTTGTATGCTCAAGATAATTTCTGGCAACGTGAAAGTCAGTTATAATCCATAAGTGAGTCATTCTGTCGGTGTTTTAAATGCAGCTCTGACTTGGAGCAGACATCATGCAAACTGGGATGGGAAAGTATTAGGTATCTTCGTGGAAAAGATTTGGCAGTCTTGGTATCAGCTGCTGTAAATACTGCCCTATATCTTTCACCGGGGAGTTTACAAATCTGGAAGACAGCAGGTTTGTTAAGTATGATTCTCAGAAAAGATAACCTAAGTGCCACTGAATCAACCAGTTATGTCTGTCCTCTTATCTTTGATAGTCTTTCTGAGAAGGCTTTGTCCTCTCTTCTCTGAATATATTTTTCTTCTACTTCCTTGAGTCTGTGGTGTTGCTCTTCTCACAGAAAGACCCTGACAGACCTTAGCATACCATAGTTCTGCCACGCATGTCTTTTGCCCTATAAAATCCTTATCTACCAGGGCTGTGGGATTTGGGTTTTTTTAATGTGGGTTTTGTTGGTTTTCTTTTTGTTCAGAAGAATGTAAATTTGTTGCTTGTCTCTGGATTGTGAGTTGATGCAACAAGGAAAGAAATAACTTTTCTGATACGCTGTTACACCAGAAAAAGGACCAAAGCTAGCTGTGCTTGGTCTACCAGTAGATCAGAAAGGTGCAAGACAACACCTCCTCCAAGAGAGTAAGAAGGAACTGTAAACGCTATCTGGAATGTGTGTGCGTGCACATGCATGCAGGAGAAAAATGCTGAGGTGTGTTGTAGATACATAAGCAGCATTTTAACTACTTAAAAGCTGGTGAAATGCTTTATACGCATTATAGGAATGGGTGTTATTTGATGCCAGATCAATTTGTTGTATTGACCCTTCTTTCCCCCTAGTATTCGAAGGACTCTATTTCTGCAAAACGTGTAAGACAAAATTCTGTTAACATCTGCGCATTCACTACTATTTTAAAACTACTGAAGGGTGACTTTGAGAGGTTTCATTCCTGATGCCCATTAGTTCTTTCTAGGAGCTCAAATTCCACTGACGCATCAGGAAGACTACTGTGTTCCTCTGCATGGACTGACTCTAATGCTGAGGTCACGGTGCTTTCCATGGCACTGTCAAGGAGCTTCATTTGCTAAGAAGCCAGATGACTGCCTTCCCTGCTCCTGACTCCCCAGCAAGCCCTGGTGACACCCGCACTGATTCTGTGTTTAGGGTGCTCCACTGTGGATCCTAGCATTTTTAAGCTGCCGTTAATGTGCCATTGGATTGGGGCTTTCAAACCCTGCTGTTAGGATTTGCACAGAACAGATGGTTCAGTTCCAGCAAAAGCGGTGGCACTGAATGCACAGACCTGGTCAGGCTGTGGGTCCAAGGCAGTTGGGTAAAGCTCTTGCTTTAAGAGCTTGGTTGTCAGGATATGCATCGCAACCTGCATTCATGGAATGAAGTTATAGCCATGCAAGGTTACATGTGCCCTCATTTGAGCATGCCATCTTGTGCTGCTTTTGAATCCTGTGGTGTATTCTAGTCAAAAAAGATGCTGGCTGCCATCCACCACATTTCAACTGGGTGAACTGACCCTATGGCAGCAAATGTACTGAAATGACATCCTAATAAGAGATTTTTTNAACAGTATATAAGAAAAACTATCTGCTATACCAGACTCTCAAGGGTAGGCAACATTAAAACACTTTTAAGCAGGCCACGACTTGATCATTGTTCACAGAGATGTGTGATCTGTAGTAGTGTGGTGGCAGGCAGCATAGTTGGCTGTGACTGCTGGGAGGTGATACTGCCCTCCTTGTTGTACAGATGTATGCTATACGTCTAGATGCTTGCTGGTTTTTTTTTTTCTGGTTATCAGCCTGCTTCTGCACTTAAAAACAACAGAGGTCAGCAGCTACTTATGGCATCTCTAGACCAGGCCAGTTTGGGAAGAGTAAGGAAGAGGTCAATGATTATTTTAAACTTCTTGAAGGTAGGTGACACCAAAGATCCTGCTGCAGTCATTGGAAAGCTGTGCTCTAGTAAGAGTAAAACTACCAGCCACAGTGCAAACAGTGGCTTGCAACAGTCCTTAACAAAGCCTTGCAACAGTCCTTAAGAAATATTCAGTGTTAAGTGTAATTCAAAACAGGACAAGTGAAAGACCTTTTTTTTCCCCTTTCTTTAATTAAGCTAGGCAGAGGAAAACCTACTCTGTAGAAGTAAAAGCATTGTATGAGCTGTTTTGTGGTAGTTTGCTGACAGGCTGGGAAAATGAGTTCCCCAACCTCTGTGCTGCGGGGTGACTTGCAGCTCCTGTTCCTCTTTGTTTAGGATGAATCTTACCTGGGAGACTTATTTCCTCGTGGCTTTGTGGTACTGCCTGGGCTGGCTGAGGGCATGATGGTCTGCTCAAAGGAGCACAGATACAATATCTTGCTATAAAATGTCTACCTGCTTTTTTAGGATAGAGCTGCTACTTCAGAACTGGATATGTCTAAGGAAAAATACTCAGCAAATGGAAGTTAAAATATTAGCTATATTATAAGATTAGACAGTAGCAAAATTTGACTTACTGCTGAACTCTAGAGTAAAGCAGATCTGGCTTTGCTGCTGATCCTCTAAAAGTACTTTGTTAGTTGTTGTTTTCCTAGAGTACATGCTATATTCTGAAAGGAGCTGACAAGGAAATAAATCTTTGACTTTTAAATAAGCCCCAAACCTAGAGCTCTTCCTGAAGTGCTGAACACTACTAATACTGACATGTTTCTCTATAAGCAGTGATTAAAATAAGTAAGTGCTTGGTTATTCACTCAAGGTTTCATAATTTGTTTAATGCTCTTCATGAATGCTTCAGTTTTTTCTGTTGGGGATTTTTTCTAAGGCTTCTGAAACTTTATTAGTCATCCTTTAATGTCGTAGCAATAACAGAAAATTAATTTGAATTTTGTTACCACAGTGGGATATAACCTATTTAAAAATTAGATTAAAGATTTTAAACTGATAGAAAAATTACTGCTCAACTTTAAACACAAGCCATAAGTATGTGTCCTGGAGCAATGAGGCTGGTACTGAAAGTCCATGATTGAAAATTAGAAGGAAAAAAGCACCAAATCTTTTTACCTCAGCTGCTGCACAGCATTATATTCCTCTTTACAATTGTAATCTATGTACGTAATGTTAGATGATCCACTACAGTCCAAGTATCTCATGAGTATGTAAAACTTTTGTTGGTTCTTTTGTTTATATTTCTTAGCCAAATAGTCTGTGTGACTTGGTATCCCAGAAATCTGTAAGATGGGACAGCTGTGTTAGGTATTAGTGCAGTGTTTGTTAGGTTCAGTATGTTAGTTTTTCCATTGTAGATGAAATTAGGTGGCACTCTGCCCAATTCTTTTTACTCTGGTTATTAATGTGTTGCACAAGTTTATAATAACTTAGTGGATACTCTCAGTGATTTGATGGTGATCCAAGCCCTGCTTAAGGTCTCAGCTCTCAATCTGATTTTGTTTAGCCACAGTAGAGGTGGCCAGAAGGGCTATTTCATTTAGTGAGATAAAATGCTCCAAAATGTCAGCATAAGCTGCATGCTAACCTAGAGTAAAATGTGGTGAAAATGAGGGAGTAGTGAGGAAGGAGCGTATTCTACTGTGGTACTCTAGTGCTTGTCATTGTCTCTGCTAGATCCTTCTAGCTCATTTCCCTCCTGTGCTTTCTCATCTACTTTTGTGCTGAGGTCTTAGCTCTCATTTGTGGTCTTCCAAAACTGAACTGGAAATAGTGGTACTTGTTATGAATCCCTCTTGGTCATCCTACTTACTGGAAACGACTTTGTTCTAAAAAGCTATTCAATGTTTTGTATTTTAGAAGTTTATTCCACTAAAATACCGCTTCCCAGTGCCATGGGAGGTACACTGAATACTGGAAGAATGTATGTTTTTATGGAATCTGAGATCTGTGTGCATTGTTGAGGGGCTTAGCCAGGGGAAAAGGAGGTTTATTAAACTTAGAAGAAAGAACTGACCAGGACTTTCCCAGCTGTGTTTGTATTCTATGAACAGTACTTCATCAGCACCAAATGTAATGTAATTTCCTGATCTCAGTTTACTTTTATAAACTTGTTTAGATGCTGTCTGTCTTCATTCAGCATGGGATATGACAGGAGGATTAAATAATTTGTCAGCATGACTGTAAGCAGTGGACAGCAGTAAACGATAATGACCAGGATAGTAGGTCCCAGCCACTCTGAAACTTGTAAACAGAAATAAAACAAAATGGCATGCAGGCAATCAAATCAGGCTGCACTAAAACCTTGGAATATTCTGCTTTTCTACAGTGTCCCTGCTGATCCCGGCTTGACAGTGTGAGGTGAGGAGGAGGAGTTCCTCCTTGAATAGTTGCATAATTGAGACACAGAACGAGCATATGTTATGTTCAGCTAACTGTGGGAACTTAGATGTGCTTTATAAAATGTGTTAACAACAAGAATGTTGTAGCTTCCAAGGCACCAGGTTGCTGGCATCGCTTCGTCCTTAATTGGAAGTTTATATGAAACCTCATTTTTTGAGTACTGAAACTTACGACTACAAAATAATGTGATAAAACCAACAGTGTGTGTCTTGGTTAAGAGCACACGGAGTAACCAGTCTGACTTGTCTGTTAATGTATGTTGTATGTTTTTAGAATTACAGCTTTCCATTTTCTATCTGTCTGGACTTCTTGGTGTTCTCAATTCAAGTTTGTAAAGGCTTAAATTTCTTCCCAAAAGTTGCCTGGAAGGGATTTTTTCTTAACAAATTGAGATTATGCATATTATTTTTGTGAAGCAGAAAACCAACCTGAAAAGGCTAAAAGGAAATTCTGTTTTCATTAACCTTCAAAATATCAAGACTGTCAGTCCAGGTCTTCTGAGATTATGCTGTAGGACTGAGATATATACTGTTAGCTCCTGAATCTTAAATGAAGCAGCATATGTGTTGAATCTTTAATAAATTCATCTTTTATCCAAAATGTTAGATGCTGAAGCAAAGTGGGTGTTAGTAAAAACAAACAAAAGCAGAGTTATGAGATTCTGGCTGAAAATCCCTTACTCTATTATTGCATCTCTTTCTGTTTGCTCCCACAGCATTGCCTTATCAGTTAGTCTGTAGTCGTAGTGTGCCCTGGTTAGCCAAGACCCAATTTCTCAAAGTGAGAAAACTGTCAGAATAAGGAGCTGATGTCTAAAGGCAGTAGTTGGCTCAGGGCTATCACTGTCAGTTTGAAGACTCTTGTCTACGGGAGGTAGTAATGTGTCTTCTCCAAGGACAGACCTTGTATCTGCGAGGCTTGTTTTTAGCACTTGGTGGTTTTCTCCTTGTTACAGTTTGAATCTGCGAGTAGCGTTGTGCCAACCATCAGACCATTGCTGTCAAGGGAAGGAGGGCTAGGAACAGTCTTAGCCGGTTTCAGAGGTCAGGATTCCTGTTTTCCCTTGAAGACCCACTCATTCCCTTTGTGCAGAGTGGTTTGTACTTAGGTTTGTGCAGAGGTTGACTTGTCTGTGTTAGTGTTTTACCTTTGGGAAAAGGTGCAGGACAGGTAGGCTCCACTTAACTTTCTAGTTTTTCTGATCTGCAAACTGGCTTTTGAAATTTGTACTATCTACTGATATTTTGTACCCAGTTGCTTTAGGGTGTTACCTGTGCAGTTATTTGTGAATAATGACATGGATTTAACTAGCAAGTAGTAGAGTGCAATAATGTTGTGCCACTGAAGAGTTTTTCTGGATCTTTAGTAGTAATCCAGGCTGCAAATGCCTGAATGTTGACTTATTTTGCTTCTTACTGTGTACTTGAGATAGGAACCTTTTGATGGAAGTTGGTGCCGAGGTTGCTATCCCATGTATTAGCGGCTTGAGATTTTCAGGAATAAGAAACTCATAAGCTATTGTTTGACTTATATATTAATAAGAAATTGTCTTCTTTTTAAGGTGAAATACTTATTACCACAAATTAAAGTTCGGTGTGGAGTTCTGTCAACTTTTTGCTCTTTTTCCTCAGCCATGTTCCTCTCTGATGCTCCCGCTCTCCCTGCCTCTTATTTCCATACTCTTCTTCTGGTTGTCTCCCCTTCTCATCTCTTTGCTGCCTGTGTTTTACTTCTGTTTTCTTTGCTAGCATGGTTGTGTGTTCCTCCTTCTACTCTCCTTTTCCTCTGGAAAAGACTTGGGTCTCTGTCAAAGCTGATCATTAGGCAATCTGTGGATTTTTGTTGTCATTAAAAAAAAAGGCTGAGATGATAGCCCTGTGGTCAGGGTCATGTAAACACTTGCTGGTGGATCCTGGCAGGCTTCTCATGCAGCTGGGTACGCCTTTGTCTTGCCAGAATGCATTGTCCAAGTGATGGCCTGTTGCACTTGCTGCTGTGGACCAAAGAAGCGGCGTTTGTGATGTCTCAGACTGTAGGCTGCTGGTGCTCAACTGTATGGACTTCAGTTTTTCTCACTTGTTAAGTCCTGTAAACAAGAAAAAAGTTTTTATTTGTTATTCCTGAAGATAGGAGAGGAATAATCCTTTTATACTCCATGGAAACTGAATGTATCCCATGTTATACCAGTTTGATATGTGGTTCTTTCTAAATCAACCTGGTAAAGAATATAATTGAATTTGTTCCAAGCACATACTTGGTCAGACATGCTTCATTTAATGACCAAAGCAAACACACACGTATTACTTCCCCCCCCCCCCAACTACTCTTGTAGGAGTTGGAAGGGAATGATCTACCTTTGAAGCTCTACTAGGTAGAAGTGTCACTTAAACTTGAGCTAGGGCTATGCCTGTGCAAAGCCTAGAGTCCAGGAATCCTGCAGGCACTGGGATGTAACTGAGCAACTGCACTGCTTTGTAAGCCTTTTGTGTCTGAGAAGGAAGGGACAACCTGGTTGTAACTTTGATGCGCCATTAGTTCCCAGATAAGGAAAGAGGATTAAACTATGGCTTCCTTTTTTTTTGTTTTTCCTCCCATAGAATTGAAACGGTACCAGAGCCCCCCTGCAGTACATGTGCATGGGAATAAAGCCTTGGGAAGCCAAGCTACTCACCAGTTACTGCTTAGCTAGTCTTGTAGTAATTTTTTAGAACTACTTGTTGCAATTATTGCTAAAAGCAGGAACTAGTCCATTCTAACTTTGTCATTGAGGGCAGGGGAAGGGATTTGTTGAATTCTCTGAGGTATCCCCTTTCTGCAAGTGTGTGCCTATCTAGTAGCTAGAGATGAGGCTGGTAGTAAGGACAGAAATCTCTTACTTGGTCTCTGCCTGCGTGTGAAGGATTTATTGCCTGCTTGCACTCACACATCAACACTTCTGTAAACTTCACTTTTAAAAACATTTTTTACACACCATCTTCTAGAAATGCTGGTTCTTAAGCTTTTATTGGAGTTGCAAGTTGTGTGAATGCTTTCGAGGTGTTATGAGGGTTGTATGTAGTAGTTTGTTGCCTCCATTATATTGTGTAGGACCTTGGAGTGACAACTGGATACTGATAAGTAATAACTTGGCTGTCTTACCAACGTGCAGTTTAGCTTTAGCGTGGGGTTTTTTTTGTCACCAGTAATTTAACATGGAGAGATTTGCCTACTGTTGTGGAATTAACTTGTGGCTATTTGCATCCTTAGGATGTTGTAGGATCTCTTAAGTTTTTTACTAGTGTTTATATCTAAGAAAGTATTTAATGCTATTTTACGTGCACAAAGATGTTTTTCCAAGCTGTTATCACTGGTATGGTGCTTTCACCACTGAGTTATCTTTTTCTGGAAGGGGGAGCAGAATTGGAAGCACGAAGCAATTTTGGCCACTTGACTTGCACAGTTTAGTCTGGAATCACATATTGCTCTTAACTGGACTCTGGTTTCTGGGACATTCTGTCTGTAATCCTAATAGTGTGTGTACTAGGAAATACAGTGTTCAACTGCTCTTGCTAAGTAGTGTGTTGATAAATATTTTGTCTACTTGTGTTAATAAATGTATGAGTGTTTATCTATTCCCAGAGCTTATAGTGATCTTAATCATCAGGATGTATTACAAACAAACTGGACAGAGAAGAGTAACCCCCAAAATAAATTTAATGTTTTATTTATAAGGAAAAAAAATCTCTTACATCTCGAACTTGTGATCTATAAGGCATTTTAAATAGATGAAAAGTATGCTTGTGGTTTGTTTTTCTAAGCTTTCTTTTTCCATTCCTGTTCTTTGCTGCCATTTGTGTTACATGCAGGCAACTGGAGTTATTTCGGATGGGGAGAGCAGCTGAGTACGTAACAGTTTGATTTCTTGCAAGTTTTCTGATCCTATAGTGATGCAGCATGCTCCAGTACAAGGAAAGTGGAAATATTCATGCATATATAAAATCTGTTCCATTGTATTTTCTTTTACTGAGTCTTCATCTTTGTGTGGATAGCTGCCCATTTTTTTCACTGTTCAGTTTTGTTTTGGCCATGTTTTAAATGAGTTGGGTGTGCTTTTTACTGGAACTTGAGGATAAGGCAGCAGAATTGGACTATTCATCTTTTCCTGTAAAGATGATTCCATTTTTCTGCTTGTACTCTTTTTTTTTGTTGGTCTTCATGTATCCTCAATCCAGTGTTTGCAGTAACTGAAAAACACAAAGGAATCTGTAGTGATTGTTTTACTAAGGTGCTGGAATCGATCACAGAAATTCCAAATACAATGAACAGGAGCAAATCTGAAAGCACAAAAGGCTGGTGGACACCAGTGTGGCAGAAGCGTTGTAGGTATTGTAGCATACTCAAACTTGGTTAGTATCATGGCAGAAGCGGTAGGACTTTGCTTTATCTAGTGCTTAGCAGACTTCGAAAGGTAAAACTTAGATACTGCAGCTGTCTGTGATTATATAGAGCTCATGCCTACACATGAAGACTGGTCTATGAACTCTTGCAGAGGCCAGACAGCTCTGTTTTTGTTATTTTTTTCCACAAAATGTGCATGAAGCATCTTCACTTTCTCAAAGTCCCACAAGTTCCAACAGGCAAGGCTTCTGCTTAAGCTACAGTGCATGGCTTCTACTGCCTGTAGGACCTGCAAAGATTGATCCATTGCTCTTAAAACAAATGTGTCTTTCCTGTGTCAAAAAAAAAACCAAAACGAGAGTGTGGCTGAGGAGAAAGGTGCACAGAAAGGTACCTGTGACCACTACCAGCAGGGAGGATATTCTGCCTGATGCTTTTCCATTTTTGACATAATGGAATTTGGAGAAGGCACACTTGCTGCAGCGAAGTAACTTAAGTCTAATGTCCAGCTAATGTTACAGTGAATTTCACACATGGACCTGTTCTGCGTTTTAGAAGTCTCCCACCAGTGACTTCCCAGTTTCTCCTCCACAACATGTTTTGTCCTCCTTGTTCTCCTGTCTTTGATCAGACCATAAGTTGTTTTGGCATTAACAGTGTTGACCAACTTCCTCATGCTGTCCGTGTTGCATGTCTCAGTTGTTTGGGGTTATTCTCAGAGGTATGATAAGGTAACTGAGAAGTAGCAAAACGTTTACATACTATAAAACAAAGGTTAGTGTTCTAAATAGCTTTCTTTTATTCCCCAGTTTTTTTGTGTTTGGGAGGGAAATGGGGTGCTTAGGCATTGGTCAGAGATCTGGGAGGGTTGTGCAGAGGGTGTTCCTCCTTTTTATCTGGAGTGTTGGTGTGTGGTGTTTTGCTTTAAAACGTGCTTGTATTCATGGTGTTCCCTGCCTTCCCCTGTTTCATCCTTCCTGTGCCATCCTCTTTGAAATCATGTTAGCATCCTTATAGGCAGGCAGGCTTGGATCAGTGTTGATGATGTTTCCAAGTGAATCCCATTAGCTTGATGATGTACTGAAAAATACACTTAGAATTGTAAGCTTACAAGAGCAACTGAAAAGAGAGCAGCAGAAGCAACATGTTGGTGGCTGGAACACTTTTTCCTGTTGAGAGTTTCTTGCGAGAGGAGTGCTGCAGCCCAGAGCCTTGCTAAGTGTGGCAGAGGATGCTTTAAAAAAGACATGTCTTAAGCTGCTGACTAGGTTTCATTTTCAGAAAGGGAAAGTCTTAAAGAAGTAGGGTAGATGTTCAAGGCAGTCTTCGCACTTCAGACTGTCAGTCCAGTTCTTGTCTGAGTGTTTCAGCAGCAGGAAGTATTTTCAAGTGGGAAAACAAAGGTTTCTTTCCCTTGGTTACTTCAATAGTCCTCTTTAAATTTCTATGCATTTTAATGATAAGATTTCAGAAAGTGTACATGATTGTCAGAAGTGACTGTGGTTTGGTAGATGATGGAGTCTTGGGGTCTGAGACTTAAGGAAAGAAGTTCTTGGAAGCTATCATGAAAAGCAATTTAAAAGGATGCAGAGTGGGTAAGGTGAGTTGCAAAGGCCCTGGTGTGGAGGTAGCAGAGATCTTTTCTGGGCTTGAAAACATTGCTTCAGTTAAGGAATTCCATTTTAAAAATAGTCAAAAGCTGTGATAAGTTCATTGGTATCTTTAGGAGAAGTAGTGGGGATTTTACGATGCAGAACTTTATGTGAACCTCTTCCTTCCTGAATGTGGTGCACTTACTGCTTTTGTCCAAGTTTGCTCAAGTATGTGGAGAGTTTTTAGGCTTAAGGACTGGACCTCAACTCCCACCAGCTGATGACACATGACTGATAGAAAAGCAGGAGGCAATTTCAACTGAATGCAACCTTTTGAGAGGAGCTCCTGCTGTGCATTGGGACCTTGAAACAACAAAAACACTTTTGAAAGTGCATTTAACCAGCTACCTGTAATAATTTTGCTGTTAGCTTTCCTTCCTGTCCTGAGGCTTGATGTAAAGAAAATTGCCAGAGGTTAAATGTGACTAGTAGAGAATGTGTGAGAGGACTGTGCAACGTGGTTTTGAGGTCAGTATATTCAAAACTGTGTGTGTTCTGCCCTGCAGCAGTGGTGTCATAACTTCTGGAGGAAGGACTGGGGAGAAATAACAGAGTTTCCAGGAGGCAGTTTGTTTCAGAGAAGCTATCTCCTTTCTTGATTTTTTTTCCCCACTCTTTGTAAAATCCTGCTGTGTGATGTGACTGTCCAACAGGTTTTCTTCTTATGCTGCCTATATGCATGAATATTCAGTTATTAAACATGAACAGCATGCTTCTGCCTTGCCCTTCAGCCTTACCCCCCACTCTCTATACAGTGTGTCTAGAGACAACAAAACGGTTTTCATCCCTCGAAGAGCTCTTTGTTCCACACAAAATTTCTCAAACTGGGGTAAAACAATGACTTTCTTTTTATGTTTATTGTTATATATATATTTACTAATTAACTGATCTTCAGAGACTGAGGCTAAGCTACAACCTTCCTTATGGAAGACTTGATGTGTCATCTGTTTGAAGAAGACAGTGCTTGAATTTATTACACCATGTGTGCTGTAAGGGATATTTTGCTGAAACATGGGCTGTAATGCCTGACCCCTCCTTTTGAAGGGATGTTGCATCCTCAGAGCTGCTTCCGTAAGTTCTTGTCAGTGTCTTGCTTAAATAAAATTTAAGTGTCAAGTGTGTTAATGAAAAGGATCATCACAACGCACAGGCATTTCACAGCGTGCTTTCTTGCAAAGGTAATGTGTGCTATATTGGTCCCTTCCAACCCAAACCATTCAATGATTCAGTGATAAGCCACATACGGGCCAGGTTTTGATGCTTTTAATCAGGCTGAGCAATGTCTTCATTTGTGAACACTTCTGTTAAATAAAGTGAGATTGCTCATAGGGTGGGTGCAATTCAGCATGAATAAGAGTTTTTGGAGTTGACTTTAATTTATGAGTCAGTTGAGGCATTCTGCCTGGAATTAACATCTATGGATGCTGTAGATGCATGGTGCATACATCAGAAACAATGTGTTCCTGTCTCTGATGTTTGTCTTGCTTCCTTTAGACGTGTCATTCAGGAGGCATTTTGTGTCTGACCTCTAAGAGACTTCCTCATGCTAAACACCAGTAAGAACTGGGAGAAATTCTGATGCCACTCTTTATAAATGTAAATACTGTAAATGTTTGAATAACAATCTAATCAGCTATTTTTAGATGTTGTTTAGAGATACTGAGGTTCGTATGGGAAGTCTTCATTTGATAGTGCACAAGTGAGATGCGATGACTGGTTAACAAATCCAGATAGTTCTTCTGCAACAGTTCGATGAGGGAATTAATGAATATTTGAGCCCATTGGCTGTGTGGAGTCCCTGACCCTGAGAAGCTGTGTGCTGCTTTCTGGTAATCATAATTGTGTAAATCTTTGCACACCCTGATATTAAGTTCAGCCCAATGTTGATTAGTCAATGGATTCCCTATTGTTTTGACCTGAGTAATTGTGTTACTGATTTGTATTTGTTATTATATAATTTTGTGGTGAGATAAATTGTTTATTCCTAAAGCTGTTGGTCTGGTGTCTTTTACCACGTCCTGAACCTGTAACATAGTTGGGCTGTCTTAAGTCACTACAGGTGCTGGTAATGATTATGTAGCCACAGCTGGAAGAACTTTGCATCACACTAGTTATTTAGGCTTTACCTTAAATGAGAGTTACATCTAATGAAGAAATTAGTCGAGCAGCAAAGTAAGGCATTAGAAAGCTCTTTGAAACAGTGTTTCTGTCCCAATAAAAGTAATTATTGTGCATTAGGTGGTAATGGCTCAAGTGTTCAGCAGTGACATTGCTTGGCTGAGTAATAGCTCATTATCCTTCTGAGGATGGTGTGTGCCTCGGGATCTACAAATAGATCAGCCCTTGCTCCACAGGCTGGAAGTTTGGTACTTCTCAGAGACGTTGGGCACTTTGGCACATCAAATCATTTTTATGTAGCACATCTTGAGTGTTTCTTCTAAGCACTGAACTGTAATAAAATTGAAGGACACTGCTTTTAATAAAGCTGAATAAAGCGGTGTATGATTACTATTCATTTCTATTGTCTAGAGACTGACAAGAACTATGCAGCATTTAGACTACTAAAAAGCAGGAGGCTTAAGTCCATTTTCAATGTGGACAATCGAATTGATGGTACTTAAGAGAGCAGAGCTGGGCTTTTCCAAGTGGTTTGTATTTTGCAGACATGTTTTCTGCTGGGGTTGTATTCTACTCTTCCACCCTCTTTAGGACACTGATACAATCTTACTCAGTTGGGAATGAACTGAAAAGATCATTAAGAACAAACTTTACCTTGGATTGAAAAAATGTAAGCTGCATTGGAGGTGTGGGAAGTGTCAGTGGAAAAAAAAGGTGTTCCCTGATGCTGCATTGCATCTCCTTGGAATTCAGCAATTGATATTTTTTTTAAAGAATCTTGCATGAAAGCAGCACTTTCAATTTAGTGTTCAGCCTTGTGGTGAATGGCTGTGTAGGGCACATACTATTGGATAAATTGCCAGAAGGATCTTTAATTTGATCATCCTTTTTAGGCAGCCTTTTGGTGTCAGAGAGAGTGCATAACGGCTGATCATTCTTTGCCTTTGTTTCAAGCATGTTCATGGTGCACTCCACTGCCATATGGTGTATTTCACTATAAGCTTGCAAAGATAGCCTTGCATCCTACACAGCCAGACACCAATGTTGTATTTTTGATACCTTTCCTCACCATAACTCTGCCTTCTCTTTTTCTGACAGGTTAGCAAGCAGAAGTGTTTCTGAGGGAGGGGGACTCACTGGAAAGGAGCTTTTTCCTTTGTGAAGGCTATTATTAGTGTTGCCTACTAAACTTGTTGTACCTGTGTGTGTTAAATGTAGAAATCTTTCCCCTACAAGAAATAGTGTAATTGTTTACAAGCAGTGCTGCTTTCCCAGTTCTTGTGATTTTCCTACTGAGTGCTTTTCATTAGTTTCTCTTAACTGAAACGAATACTTTTACAAAAAAAAAAAAAACACACCAAAAAAGGGCACTAGAAAAAGGAACCAGTTAGCAATGCTGAGGAGACAGTATTACAGCTTAAAGGTTAAAAAGTTTCCGGGAAAGAGCTCCTTTCCATAAAGGGATTTTATTTTTGTTGTATTATTTTTTTCCCTAACATCTAAATGTTCATTTTGGCGGCAGCAAAGAACCTGAAATTTTGGATGTTAGGTGGTGGTTTGTTTTTCTTTTTTTTTTGTCTTAAATAAAAATGTCTTAATCTGCCGATTGGGAATGACTAAAGAGAAATAAATTCCTATGAGAGGAAGTGGGAAAGGAGGCTATGGAAACGATCACTGGAATTCCTTGGTACATGTGTGAGAGAAATGGAGTTCATAACCAGCTACCAGGTGGAGATACATCCATAGCAGAAATAGTGTTTTTTGTCATTCTTTACAAACTAAATAGGCCTTACTGTCCCAGCAAGGGAACTTGAGAGAGCTGTGCCCTTAACTGCCTTTGTTTTTTAGCCTTTGAAGATGCTGACAGTGCTGTGGATGATCGAGACAGTGATTATCGCAGTGAGACAAGTAACAGCATTCCTCCTCCATACCACACGACTGCGCAGCCCAATGCCTCCGTGCACCAGTTCACTGTACCATCACGCCTCCAGCAGCAAGGGGTCCTGCGGGAATCCTGTGCTGACTCCGTACGAAATTATGATCTGGATTATCGGGAGCATGTGGCCATCAGGTGGGTGCGGGCTTCTGGGTAGCTCTTCTTTTCCCATTGATTTTCCCCAGCAGACCCTGAAGACGCCAGGTTAGCAGAGGAGGGCAGCTCAAGGGCTCCAAAAGGCTTCTGATAGGAAGGTGTTACATGTTTTGTTAATGCTGGGACTCTGCTGTGAACCAGGAAAAATATGGCTATCTGTTACACCAGATCTGGCAGTTTACTGAATTACCTTTTAAAGATATGCTCAGCTGTGAGGTCATTTATTCTTGGTTCTACTTTGACCTTACCTGTTGAAGGCCAGAGTACTGGGCAATTGGTTAGTGTGGTACTGTTCAATGGATTTGTCTCTCAAGTCAGTGAAACTGGGTCTAGCAAAGTTACCCTATTAAGAGTTTCTGTCTTGAGACAGATTAATTTTCTGTTTTAGATTAGTTCCCTTTCTTCTGTTAGCTCTGCCAAAACAGCATATTCCAGAAGGAAGTCTGTAAACAAATAGGTTTTTTTGGATATCGCGTAGCACTATTGAATAGTTTGTTTTTCATTTTGGTTTCTCTTGAGCCATATGAAAGATAGTTTACTTGCTCTAAACCAGCTTTTTGACCATAAATCAGTAGTTTCACAACTGCTTTTATCTCCAAGTATTGAGCATCACAGCATTAACTCAGCAGGATGAATGGCCATGAACTAGAGCAGGTTGGGCTGGGAACTGTAGAAACTTTACCAAACCGCTGTTACAAATAAAGGATGGGTTAAGTGTAAGGGGAAAGAAGAAGAGCTTGAGCTGGTTATCTTGGTAAGAGTGGGTGTGTAGAGCAGACAATGCTGCTGCTTCTGCTTTCCCTGTGGAAGAAAGAGGCAGTTGCTTAAACTCTGTAGCAGCTAGAGGTGCAGGGGTTTATATGTATTGTAACTGATTTGTTCTGCTTCACCACCCTTGGTAAGAATGTTCTTGTTTCCTGAAGCTTGAACCTGAATTCAGTTGCACTCATGGGTGTATGGCTGAGGCTAGATTTTACTCTTCTTCCCTTATGGCCTTTCATGGTAAAAGCTGAAGTTCAATGGTAATGTATATGTTGTTATTGATACTGAGATTTCAAGCAGCAGAGGCAGATGTGTGATTGCCTTCCTTTAGAATTACATGTGTTTTATTCCCCCAGTTTCCTAAGGATAAGTAGTATTATTTGTCCTTGGAGTGTGTTTTGCTGCCCACAGCCGGTTTGACTTCAGAGTAGCACGTCTTCCCCTTGGATTTTTTTTTTCAGCACTAACTTTTCTTTGCAGTGTTCATTTTGTGTAACCTTGTGTCCTCCATGTCTCCCTGCTCTTGCTCTATGTACTCCCAAGGCGATATGATAGCATAGATTCCACTGTGAGTGGCCGAACTGACCTAGAGTCCGCATCTGAGTGTAGTCAAATGACAAGTCGCCAGTGCTCGATAGAGACCAGGTGCTCTCTAGATCTGTCTGATAGGTGGGTTAACCTCTTTGCAGCCTGTGTGCTTGTCTCCTTGCTGTTGCTGCTGGGAAGTGGCCTTGTGATACATTTCAGCTGGTACTTGCTGTTTGCCTTGGCTCTGTTTCAGATCTGTGGTATTTTAATGCTGGGCTGATGTAATCATCTTTCTCTCCTCTCAGGTGTTGGACTTCTTGTCACTGCTTTATTTCTAGTAAAAGGAATGCTTCGTAGAATAGCAGGGGAGACATGACAGGGAGGGTCTTGATTAGAATGAAATGTGATTTGCTTTGTGTCTAAATTAATCAGTTGTTGGTTCAGCATTTGCAGCTAATGGCTCTTGAGGCATTCATATAGCTCCTATTGCTTTCAGCTGAGATTTGGAAGAGCTTGATCCAGTAACTATGGTAGTCCTGGGAGTCTTCTAAATTTCATTAGCTTTTTAAAGAAAATTATTTCAATTACCAGCTTAAAGTTGCAATCAAGAAGCATAGTAAGTGTTCTAAACTGTGTACAGCAGGGCTCAACAGCTTACAACAGTAATGAGTATCTTTCCGATCAGTGCAAGTTAGCCAATATTGGTGGAAGTGAAGCACTAAAGCAGCAGTAGTGAAAACGTGATGACCTATTTCTCTTTCAGGGATATCCCACCAGTATCCTAGACTGGAGTGCTCCATGTGACTCTCAAGGTGAAGACTCTTGTATTAGCAGTATACATACAATGCCCAAGTACCCTTTGCCCTCTCTTGCCCTGCTGTTGCGGGGTCAGGGCACGCATGCTCTCATGCTCCTTAGTTCTCAAAATGAACGATGTGAGTCAAAGCTGCAGTGTATCTTTCAGATGAGCTTTTTGATTTTTTTACATCCACTTTCTACCTGTTTATTTTTATTTAGGCTGGCAGGAATTATTCTTGTGAGATTTAGAAAGATGAAGCTTTCTTGCTGCTAGCCTTTGGGTTGTTTAGCAACTGAGATAATCCTTCTGATCAAAGGCTAGAAATTAATCCCAAAATCCCAAGAGTAATTTCCTTGGGTTTCTAGGAAGCTTCAGATTCTTTGATAGCAAAACACTTGCTGCTTTAATCCCTTCTCCCACAGTGGACAAGTACAGATTGCTAGATCTGTTTAGATGCATTATAATTGCAAAGTAGAGATCCTAACAAGCACCTGAGGCTTATAATGGGCTAATATCCATCACCAATGGTTTGTTCTGCCTTCTGATCCAGTAGCAGCTCCAAGGGTCTTGATTTTGTGCCTCAGGAGCCCACTGAGAGCGCTAGCTGCAGTGAGAGCCCTTCCAGCAAAAAGGACTGGTGGAGTAGCTGGAACTCCTTGTGTTGCTGGTGTGCAGAGTTTGCATTTTGTCCCCTGTCCCCACTTCCCTGGAGTCCAATGACCTGTGCGTCTTTGCATGTAGTCTTAGTTCTGTAGCCTCACTGGGCAGAAACAAAGTGCCTGTGCGCTCTATGAATACTGCTAAAACAAAGTCTGCAGCCCAGAGTGACCAAAATGCATGCACATCGTAGTGGAATGGTATGCATGGACACTGTACATCAAACTAGTCCTGTTACTATAATAAGTGACTTTTTTCAGCACGCCTAAGAATTAGTAACAGCAATAATAACAGCAAGTAGGTAACAACAGAGTACTGGTACAGCCAAGCCTGTGTGCCCTCACCTGATCACAAAAACTGTTCTCCTTCAAACAGGCATTTCTAAATTTTGTACAACTGTAACCAGTGGAATATGATAACCCATGTTGCTATTTTTGACGATTTGATTGAAATGTAATGGTGGTAGATTGACAGGTTTTCGTTTTTGTTATCTCTGTTTCTGGTTTTAATTTTCCTTTAATGCATGTGTTTTCTTTACTGTTTTTTTTCTGTCCTTTCTAAAGCTTTTTTTAAAAACTTATTTTCTCCTTCCTATTTTTTTTTTGCTGCCTCTCTTCCTTTCCCTCCCACCCCCTTCATTTCTCATCTTAGACAAGGATCTCTAGCTAGAAATGAAAGAGTCAGGATCATCCCATTTAACTCCGAAGATGGAGAAGAAGAACAGGAGAGTAGCTATGAAGAGCTAGGAAAACTGCTAATAGAGGAATTTTTAGAAAATAGTCATAAAAATAGAAGTTGGCAGGAAAAAAATGTAAAAAAGACTCAGACTTTCTCAAAAAGAGAAAATTTCAATCACTGTGAAAGATCAACGTGCTGCCAAAATGTGTGTGTGGAGTCAGGGTCTGTGGATGTTCCTAGGTATCCTCAGGAATATGATACAGTAGATAGGAGAAGGAAAAAGAAGCTGCGATACAATTGTGAAGAGAGTGAACAAATAAGCCTGCAAAGTAATGAAGGTCTGCAGTTCCCTGGGGAGAAAATGGTTTATTTCAATGGTGTGGCAACTAATGTTGAACCTAATGATGATTTCCCAGTGTATGATAGAACTGGAAAACATACCAGTGGCTCTGGAAATAAGGAGCGGTTACCTGCTTATCCCATCCTGCGTCCATACAAAAATGGCTTAATGGTTAAAAGTGGCAAGTTGTCCAACAACCAGGGAGTGAACCATGAGGGCTCGCTTCACCGCAGTAATAGTGAGGATGTGAAACCCATAGGGATGCCAGAAAACACGTTTGTGCCTGTGGATGTCCTTGAGGAATTTGACAGCAGTGCTTCTGATGAGTTCCAGTACTCTTCTGTTTCAGAAGATGAAATCGAGGAACTGATTTCGCTTTCACCAACGTGGTCTGACTCTGACGTCAGCCATTTGAGAAACTTCACTGATAATTACTCAGCAAATTTGGGCTCCCAGTTAAAGGATAGCTGTGATAAAAACCACAAGACTAAAGAGGGCAATGATGGTCATCCTGTGCAAGACTTAACACAGTCTCCTGTTGAAGAACCCAGTGAGGAGTACATAGATACAATGGATGAGCTTCAGTGCCTGGTAGAATCAGTTTCAGAATACTTGGCTGAAAAGGAGGAGGAAATCAGCAAATTTGGTGCATTGTCAGAGAGCAGAAAAAGTGTTGAGAGCGTGTCACTGAAGCAGGATAGTACTGATAATTCTGTAGAAGACAAGAAGTCTGAACAGACCAAACATCCTGCTACAGAGGAGAGTACCAAGGACAAATCTGAATCTCTCCCAGACTTGACAGGTGTGAAGAGTACAGTGAATTCCCTGTTCAGCTCTTTCACTGAAAAGGTGGGGTCAAGCACAAAGCAGCTCACGGCCTCTGTTGAAAAGCTTGTTTCTTCCACTCCAGAGAACACAGAAACCAGAAATTCATCAGAAAGTGGAATCTCAAATGTATTTCCTAGTAAGTCCAAAAGTGAGAGTTCATCTTCTGGAGTGACAGCAGATAATAAAGCTGACACCAAGTTCTCTATTCAGTCTTTGCTGCCATCTCAGGTGAGTGGGGATAAAACAGCCCAGAACACAAACTCCAACAAGCCAGAAACCACTGAGGTGGACAGTAAAGGGTCTGCACCACATCATATCCAGCAGTCACAGGGAACTACCACCGGCAGCCAGCAGAACCAACATTCGGTGGTAAATTCTGTTCTAGGCATGTTGAATCCTTTAAAGATCTTCTCTGAGAAGGAAGTACCAAAACAAGAAGCCATAAAAGAGGAGCACCCCAAGGAGGACGACAGCCATGCTGTGAAAGCTGATGAGGCAAACAGAAGCGAGAGACCATCTGAACAGACAGCCACCAGGACCAGCAGCATTATTCCAGAGGTACAGACGAGCGAGACTAGAAGCGAGACAGAGATAAATCCAAATAGCACTTCTGTGTCTTCGATCTTTGGCAGGCTCACAAACTCAGTCAGTTCCTTTAGTCTGAAAGCTGGTTTTGATGGTCTCTTGGCTCCCAAGCAGCAGGATGTGCCGCAGAAGCAGTCAGACTTGCATCATGTTACAAATCATCCAGATGCCACTGTGAAAGAGGGTGTACCCACTGCCAGGGAGGAGCCTCCTGCAAGTTGCTTAGGGGATCAGCATACAGCAGGTCATGGACTGGAGAACAAGGAAGACAGAGGTAGCGTGGAATTTAATTCGCAGCCTCAAGATCAGGCTGCAACATCAGAAAGCTTTTTTAGTCCCCTCAAAAAGTCTATCAGCCAATTGTTGCATCCTTCTGCTGAACAAGGGCAGAAAGAAAGTACAGCTGGGCATTTTAAAGGCCATAAGTCTGAGGAGGATGTAAGACAAAACAGTACATCAAATGAAGAACACTCATTTTCTTTCACTGGGAAACTTCCTTTTTTCAGTGGATTGGGTTTTTCAGAAAAGCAGGAACATAAGGATGAAAAAGGAGGCTTTATTCCTTCATTATTTAAACTTTCTTCTGCAGAAAATCTAGCACCTTCACAGGACCAAAGAAGTCATCAGGGTTCTAGTGGTGTTTCTTTGCTTGAAAACAGAAACAGTAATTCAGAAAATGCCATTTCATTAAAATCTAGCTCTGTTCCAAATTTATCAGACCGTAAGGAGGAACTTGTACAAACAAACATGAATAAAGAAAACCTATCTAGTGCCCAAGTATATAGAAAAAAACAACAGGAGAGTGCCTTTGCTCCCTTTAAGGCTGCAGAAGAGCATCAGAGAATTAAGAGTACTCGGGAAGAACCTAGAAATACAACAGGAGGACGGACAAGAGAAGGACTAAATGCACCAGACTTACATGACAGCTCAGTTGAATCCATCTCTTCAGCCAGAGGGCCAGAAGCTGCAAGTGAAGATGTTACACAGAAGAAGCACACACCAGGCTTTCTTTCTGGATTTCTTCGCATTTCTTCCAATGAAAACACTGCCAATAATCAAGACTTGACTGCTAAAAGCGAGAGTGATGGTCAGAAAAGCACTTCTCCTGGATTATTTTCTGGCTTATTTAAATTTGCTTCAAGTGAAAATTTGTCTGAATGTAAGCAAGAGAAGGTGAAAACAAACTCTCTAGGCTTCATGAAACTTTTTGATAGAGGTGAGGATTCTAGCCTGGAGATAAAGCCTAGCAACTCAGGAATGGCTTCTGAAACTCAAAGCAACACTGGAGAAAAGCAGGAAGCTTCCAGCTTCTTGAAAAATCTCCTGCCCAAACCAAGGGAGAAACTGGATAATGTGAAAATGATGGAATCTTCCAAAACTACTGACTACTTGTCCAGTGCAGGAATAAATAAAACAGCTGAGCCCCATGCTCCCAACTGTGAGCATCCGGTGTTCCCTGGTGCTCTAAATCCTCAAGACAAGGTACAGGATTTATCTGGAAAGCCTGCAAATGTTAGGCTTATCCCTCATCAGGATGCAGAATCTAGAGTTTTTCCTATTCTTTTAAACAAAGGATCAAATGAATTTCTCAATTTGACTAACAAAAGCTGTAACCTGACAGAGCAGTACTTGGCTTATCAGGAAACGAGAAGTCATTCTAGCTTTGAATGGGAATATGAAGTGGGGGAACTGGCTGACACTCCTGAAATATCAGTACCAGTTTACTATATGTTAAACCAGAACTCTGTTTTGCCCCCTCAGTTCTTGGATTGGCCTGAAAACAATATGGTAGTGAATCTCTGTAAAAAGGATGGAAATGCAAATGTGATGGATTGGCAGACTAATGCCAATTTTGATGGACAGAGTTTAGATTTAAGTGTGATGTCATATGAGTCATTTGACCAGTTAATGTTTCAAGATGTCTGTTCAGAAGAAAACGATGCATGGACTGTTGATTCTCTCAATGAAAGTTACAGTAACTTACCACCATTTGAAAGAGATGGCAGTTACTCTTTAGAAGAGTTGCCCATGGATTTAAGCTACTCCTCTGGCTGTGATGGAACTATGTGGACTCTAATTGACCAAGAGACTTTAAGTATGGATGAGAGCTTTATGTACTCATCCTATAGCCGGGAGTATCAGGAGTGGCTAACAATGCTTGAGCAGGGTATATGGTGGCCATCAGAAGATGGTGATTGTGGATACTACATGTACAGCGATAGCCAGTATGTGTATTCACTGCTCACTGATCCCACTGGACAGTATGTCTACGTGTGTGCTCCTGAAACGTATTCCTACCAGGACTGCTGGGATTACAATTTTCAGATGGATTCCATTCCAAGCGCTGTGCTAGAAGACAACACAATTGCTGTTTGCGGTTTTAAAGTCCCTCTTGGCAGTGAAGATGAGCTGTTTTGGTTTGCTGAAGAAGAGCCTTTAGATGATTATACAACAAATAAGCCTCTGGATTTGTCAGTAGCTTTGCAGAGGAGTGATCAGCTAATGAACATGAATTTGGAGACTTTTTCACAAATGTTTGAAGAGTCTATTTATTATCAGAGAGAGCAGCCATTAGACTTCTCAGGCTATAAACTTCAAAAACTCAAAGTAGATTTCAGACCTGAGAAGGAAACTCTGAATTATTCAGAGGAGTCTCCACTAACCCTTGATCTCAGAACACATTCCAGAGCAGCTTTTGACAGATTGCTGAGTAAGGGAGTACACACCAATGAAGTGGATAAGGCTGTTCCTGTGACAACTACTGCGAGTGGGTCATCAGGATTCTTTGGTTTCCATCTGTTTCAGTCTGCTCCTAAAGCTGAAGAAACTCTGGTATCTACTGAAAGAGTAACAGAAGCAAAAAAGACTGAGGAAGATAAGAAAACACCAGTGAACAAGGTTAGCTCTTTATTTTCTGCTTTAGGTGGACTAATTGGAAAGTCTTCAGGTCCTGACTCTGAGACATCAGAAGATTCTGCCTTAAAAAGAACAGACACACAGTCAAAATCATCTGAAAATAAAACTGATGTTTTATCACTTGCACCAAATAAAAAATTGGATGAGGCACAAGGAGGGCAAAAGTTTCCTGTTACATCAGAGCTGAGAAGAAATGCTTCATCAGAACTTAATTTGGAGGCTGCTAGAAATGAAAGGCCAGAATTAAATTGGAATGAAAAGATCCATGTTAAAAAACCAGGATTAGCAAAATCTCCTTCTCAGCTGAGCCAAACTGCTCCAGATGGCAAGCCCATGCGAGAAGAGAGACCTGTTAAAGCAACACCAGCTTCCAGGCGTCTTGAAAGGCATGCAAGTATTAATGAACCCCATCTGTCACAGCCAAATCAGAGCCACCCAGCCACTGAGCCTGAGGAGACATTATTCAAGAGTACACTGAAATTGTTCAGTCTTGGAGAAGATTCTCCTGCAAGCTCAACTGTCAACAAAACTCAAGCTTCTGGATTTTTTGATTTCTTTAAAACACAAGTTGGCAAAGCACCACAGCCATCACCAGATCTGGAAAAAAGTCAAAGTGGTAAACCAGAGAAGGTTACACAGCCAGAACAGAAAGAAACCTCCAGCATCTCATCATTATTTGGAACCCTTGGAGATCTCTTCAGGGTGGAGGCTGTGTCTTCTCAACCAACTCCAAGTACTTCGACTCTGCCAAAAACCAATAGCAGAACTGTAGCTGAGTCAAGACAACAAACTGAGAAGTCTGAGGGTCTTCAGAGTACAAGTATGCCATGTCTGTCCTCCACTCCGAAGGAAGGGGTGAGAATAGAAGGCATGGACAAGCATGTCTTCCCTAGTCCTGGTGTGCAAATGGAACAACAAAGCGCAAAAGCTAAGGAGGAGTTTCCTGAACATAAAAAAGTGCCTCCAGGAAATGCTTCACAGAAGCCAGTGAGTGCAGGTCCCAAAGTAAGCCAGTTGGGTCAGTCAACTGTGCAGCAAAGCAGCGTACCCTTGGCTACAACAAAGGAACAGGGAGGAAATAATTTAGGAGGCATAATTAATCAGGCAAAACCAAAGCCAGATCAGACACCTAAAGAATCGGGTTTCAGTTTGCCATTCAGCTTTTCTGATATCACTGCTTCAAAATCGCAGCCAGCACAGCCAGCCAGCAGGAGCATATTCTCCTTCTTCACTGGATCAGAAGAACCAAAGCCTTCAGCACCTGCTACTGCTCCTGCTAGTGGGAAGCAGCAAGAAACAGAGGGGCTGTTTCGTCTGCCCTCCTTCTTCTCCAGCAGTCCAGCTGCTGAGAAGAGCACACCTCAAAAAAGTACTAGCTTTAGCTTCTTCAATTTGACGTCCTTTTTGGATGAAAAGCCACAAACTGCTCCAGGACAGGAAAATAATGCTAAACCAGTGAACTCTAAGCCATCTGTGAAGCAAAATTTTGCCACTGAAGCTGGTATCAAAATTAGTAACTCTGCCAGGCAACAAGATGCAGACAATAAAAAAGAACTTGATGATATTATTGCAGCAGTGACTGGCAGACAAATGTCTAATAACCTCACTATCCCAGAAAACAAATCAGAAATGCTGGCAGTGGCAAATGTAGAAAGTGTTGCTCTGGTAGCTGAAGAGAGTGACTTAGCAAAGCTTCCACAGACAGATGATGCTGCAGTAACCAATTTGGCTTCTTCTGGTCCATGCCTTCAGACTCACAGTGTGCAGGAAAGTTCTCAGGGCCAACAGACTATTTCCTTAAGAGCAGAAGATGACACGTTGGGTAGGCCAAGGAAAATGGACAGTGTTGAATTTCCTATTGATAAAGAAGAGCCTTACTCTTCAAAAGAACAAACTTCTGAAAATAAAGATTATAGCATGGCCTTAGATCATAAAATGGATTCCCAGAGTCTAGATAACTTAAATATTACGAGTGATAGGAAAAATGAAGTGATCTCTGAAGATGTGTATGTACAGCATGAGTTGCTAGAACATCAATTACCCGAACAAACTCTTGGTGACAGGTTACAACAGGCGCAAGAGCTACACTCTCCTCCTAAAATGCCAGAGGCATCTAATTTGCAAAACAAACCTAAGGAATCTGAAAGTGATAAATCGGTATTGGATTCTTCAGTTGAAATGTTTTCAAGTTTCATGACAAAAATGAAACCACCTAAAACATTATCTGATTTCTTTTCACAACCTCAAGCTACTGCACCTCCTACTGCACAGAAGAAAAGCTCCTCTTTCTTTGGTTTCCCATCCCTCTCAAGTGGCCCTGCACCAGCTTTCACAAATGATCTCTTTGGCATCTTCAAAGGTCCTAAAGAACCTCCAAAAGAGATGCCTCCAAAAGAGATGCCTCCAAAATCCACCTCTAAACCTCAAAGTGGTAGTGTGGTAGATGTCACAGTGTCTGTTCCGGGAAAAGACTCTAGAGAGACAGAAAATACAACTGCAGGCAGAGAGTTTAAAAGAGATGTCATGAGCTCTCTGAAGGAGGATGTATTACCTGTTCCAGCAGAAGAGAACTCCACAAAAGAATCTCCTATGAAAACAGAAATTGAGGATAATAGAAACTTGGAAACCTGTGAAGAGGAACCTTTGAGGATCACTCCAGAAACAGCAGTCTCTAGTGAAAATCAAGCCCTTGAGGTTCTGCAGTCGGATCATGATACACAACCCTCTGAGATGGTAGATAGTAAGCCATGCAAGTATGATTTCAGTAGTGCCGCTGATACGGTGTGGGCTGAGGCCACTGACCAGACCGATGTAAATACATGCCAACTAGATATGGGCTCTTCACTTGTAATGGAGAAAGAAGCTGCTTCTACAGACAAGTCAGCCGTTGATACCTTTCAAACTGACATTTCTGTTGGGCTTGAACTGGAAATGGAAGCCCCAACTAATGAGGCAGACACAAACCTTTCCCAATTGGATGAGAGTGCTACACTTGAATCAGAGCCTGCTGTTACAGGGGGTCAGGCCAAAGCTAGTATTGATCAGCAGGACATGATCAGTAGTGATGGTAGAGAACCCACAGCTCCAGCTGATGAACCCAGTGTTCATTTGCTCCAGCTGAACAAAGAGGAGACAAGTGAGGTAGAACAGCAAGCGGCTGAACAAGAGAAACATTTAGCAATTGATGAAGTGCCTGCAGAAGGGATTGCTTCCAAATGTGACTTGAAAACACAGGGTAAACCTAGTAATGTTCCTCCAGATGCAAACAGTAGTAAAGTGGTCTTTGAAATACCAAACATGCCCAGTTTGCCAAAATTCAGCTTTATGTCATCTGCTGATAGTGGAAAGCCATTTGGGTCATTCTTCTCTCAGCAGCCACCTTCTGTTAATAAAGCAGGAGCAGATCAGGGCCTCATGTCCAGCTTTAAGAAACTGTCTTCGACTCTGTTTGAAGGAGGTAGTGAAGAAAAGGTGAGTAAACCAGAGAATGCCCAAGGAGCAGTATTTGGGAAAAAGCTAGATTTCTCCTTTCCCTGGCAAAAAGACAACAAGGAGACCTCTGCCAAGAGGGAACCACATGTACCACCACAGGCTTTGTCAAAACCAGATGACAAGGTGTTAGGAACAGTCAGTTCAGATGAAAACTCAAAATCTGCAGTCTCAGATCAACTGACTGATGCAAATATAGAAGTAAACTTGTCTTCAAAGCAGCCTGACACTGTAGACAATGAACTTTCTGAAGAACCATCTGCTGCAAGCGCTGTTGATGATGCATCCAACAAAGAGCTGAGAGACAAGTTTGATAAAGAGTCAGAAGATCAGCAGAATGTGACTTCAGGTGAACTGCAGAAGGAAGATCAGGCAGAAGAGCATGCTCCACATGAGCCTGAACAGAAAGAAACTGAGCTTGATTCTGCTCCTAGCGGAGCAGCACTTCATCCTAGCACATGGGCTGCGGAGCTCAATAGCGTGGAACCACTGAATGAGAAAAGGCTAGTTACAAATGAGGCATAATAAATGGTTTCAAGTTCTTGACCATTTATAATGCAATACTGCAGCAGTAGATACCGGCCTTGGTGTCTGATGTTTGTAGCTCTCTCCCAACCCCTATTTGTTGTCAAGTGTTTGTAGTATTATTGATGGCCGTCACAGATGATGTGGCAAACTGCTGCCACTAGTTATGTACAAGCCCTTAGACCATTTTCTCACCTTTTCCCACCCTTTTTGCTGTAATTGGACTTCCCATGTTCTTATACTGTGTCCTACTGAATAAGATGCTTTTAGTGCTAAGCTCATTAGCTTTTCAGAAGTTACATTCTTTGTGTGTTAATTCTGCTGCATACAATTCACTTTGCTTCCTTGTTTAATGATAATTATGTTGTATTTTCTAAGAAAAAAGTAAGAGTAGGTAAAATGTATTGGAAGGAATGAACATTTTGTTTTCAAAATACAAGGTAAAGGCCTTTAATTTTAGAGAGAAATTTAACTGTTGATGTATTATAGAACTAATTAGGTTCATTTCACATTAGTGAAGATTTTAAAACATTTTCAGAGATATCAGTGAAGGTATTCTAATGCTTACTCTTCCTAAAATCTGTGCAAAAGTTATTTCATGCAGTTGGGAAAGGCACTGAAGGAAGGTATCAGTATTCCATGGGTCTGTATTCAGTCCTGTACATGTGTTAAGTTACAATTGTCCTCAAAAATCAAAACAGAGGTTCACTAAACTTGTGTGTCTGTGTGATGTAAGTGAAACTTGTACCTCTGATCATATGGTTGCACTCCAGAAACTTCCTATCTGACTTCAAATTCTCCTGAGTCTGCAAGAGAGAGAAACATTAGTGCTGCTTAGTTCTTGGCTGCGCTTTTCCTGACTGCATGAGAAATTTCCATCCACTGTATTTTATGTGAGGATTCTAGGAATTCGGTCCTGGAAGTGATTCTTGAATCATAGATATCACGACTCTGAGGCATAATTTGTTTTTTGTTTGTTTTTTTTAATAGAAATTAAATTCTTGAAAAAGCTCTATGGGAGTAGGAGATGTGACTCCCCTTTGAACAGTTGCTTTACTTTTGCCAAAGGTTTTAAGTTGATAGTCTTGGTAACCTTAATCCTGACTGCAACATATTTTATCATAAATGTAAAATATGTATAAAAATAAAGTTAATGTTAAGTTATGAAGTACAGTTAACGATAGTCAGCTTAAATGATCATGGTAAGAGACTTTCACTGCAGTGAAGCTGCAGGAGGCAGAAACACTTCCACTCTGAATTGCTGTGTTTCCATTCTTACTCCTTTCTGGTTATTAGAATATCTTCACTGGCAGTTTCCAGCTGATCTAAGGTGAAGAAGTAGTCAGTTGGTGCAAGAAAGACCATTGGAATATATGGTCTATATACGGGTAGGCTGTGTATTAATTACTTCTACTGCCTACCAAAGTTTTGAGGTTCAAAAGTCTAAATCTAGTTCAGGGAGCGTAATAGTTAAGTATGACTTAATAACATGTCTTTTCAGTAATATTTAGTGTCCCACTTGGTTTGATAGATGTGCAGATTGCTTTGTGTTTCTCTAAGCCACTGTTTTTTCTGACGACCTTTCTTATTCTCTCATAGCCCCGCTGGCAGTAGTAGATATAGCTCTTCTTGTAATGTCAGCCAGGGAAGCTCTCACCTAAGTGAGCTGGACCATTCCCATGAAAGTGCCCATGGCTCTGAGCAAGAAGATGATCAGCAGGAAAGAGAGCCGAATCATTCCTACCACAGTTCGGGCAGATACCAGAGGGATGGTCAGGGATGGCTTAGGGAGCAAGAGGAGCCTTGTGGCAAAGGAGAGGAGGAGAAGGTCTGCGAGACAGAGATAAAACATGCAGACAATTCTGCAGCTAAGTTACCTCTGGAACTTGAGAAGCCCAAGCATGTTGATGCAAGAGCTCAAGTGAGGTAGGTGAAACTATTACTGAGTTCTTTTCAGCTAATTCAAAGTGGATTCTTCTCTTTGCTAATTCCTGGGGCAAATGATGTGTGTTGTTCTTGCAGCCTTCTGTAACAACTAACTTGATGTTGCTGGTCTGTGAAACATCTTTATGTGCAGGACCAGTTATTTATGAGACATTGGCTAAGCTTAAACTGTGTTTGCTGTGTGTGTAAAGAATGCCTGCTAGTGCCTTGAAGCTCATGTGCTGTATTTTCTGTTTCTGGTTTGATGAATGTAGTATGGCCCAAAAATAGGTGCTTCCATTACTCATGTGTGATCAAACGTACGTGTGAGCAACCAAGAACTACATGTAGTCATGGTTAGAGCTACATTAGTTCCTTTTTTGTGTAGTAGACTACCACGATTAGAGTTAGTGTTTATGTAGTTGTAGGTTGTAGAATTACAATATGACTAGACATGTTGCTCTGACTCACTGTGGCGGCTTTTCTTGTCCTTGCATTTGGGCTTTCCAAGCTGTCATCAGTATTAAAAGCAGTCTTCTGAAGTATTTCAGCTAAGTTTGGGGGAATAGTGCACTGGGTTTTGTGCAGGTTTTCCAGGAATTTCAATTTTCATTATATAACTTTGGGAGAGATCTTTTTTTTCCTTGAGGTAATCAAGTCATTGCAGCCCCTAGGGTGGGTATGGTTTTGTAAGTATGAGGGATTGTTTCCATCTGGTTCAGTTAGATCCATGGGAAGAAGGCTACCCTTTGGAAAGCACAGCTGGTGTCACTGTGCTTGTATGAGAGAATTAACCACAGCAGTTCATGTGCAGGCAACCCTCACACTAAAGACATAAAAAAGGAAAACAAGACTAGAAAAAGTGTTAAACTGTTTTTAAACTCTGACTCACTTTCCTCTTCTCCTTATAGAGCAGCAGGAGTCTTGTCCCAGAATGGCTGGCCTATATTTGTTCACAGGGAAGGTTATTTGTGTAGTCTATTTCAGTCATATAACTTGAATACTCCTGCATCACTGGCTTCCTTTCTATCCACTCCCTGGCAATGCTTTCCTGTCTCCATGGAAGTGTACATGGAACTGAGCACTGAACATTGATCCTTAGAGTTGCACCTGAGCTAGATGTGTAGGATGGATGCACATTGCTCTTTGGCTATATTTTTTTTACCCTGTCAATGGTGTGAGGGGCTTTGCAGACAGGGGAAGATGTTTGTTTTGGTGATTTACACCTCAGCAACATGAAAAATGAATGCAATCAAAGGCCCAATGTATCATGAGGTTAGGGAGTGTAAAATGTGCTGTGGGGCACTGAGATGGAGTGTTGCTGGCAGAGGCACAAAAAGCTTTAGGAAAGAGTAGAGTGAGAAAGGTGCAGTTTGTGGGATAAACCACATCTAAGCCCTGTTGCCAGTGTTTCCACTGAAAAGGACCTGTAAATTTATAGCAGTAGGGATGAGTAAGAGAAGCAGTGGCTAGAAGGGACCTGCAACAGGCATGGGGAGGGAAAATTTTTCATATACCTCTTTTTGTGTGCAGTTATGATACCAACATGTTGAACAGGCTTAATCACGTATCTTGGACTGCTTTCCTAACATTCTGGCCAATGTCATCTTACTCCTGGGGCTGGATTGTATCCTAGCTTATATCTTCAGCTCATCAGTTTCCAAGACTCTTCCTGTATATAAGGAAACCTCTGCTTTATCCTCTTGCTTCCCAGAGAAAGTGCAGGGCTATGCTGACCGCAGCTTGTTGGTTACTCCAGCTTCCAGAGCTGAACCTATGATTGCACTGTGTAATGTTGAATCTTTAATGCTACAGATGAGCATTTTTCATGTAGTGATTTTCTGTTTCTTACCTTTAAGCTACAATGGTGACATTGAACCACCACCATTTCCTCCAGCAAGAGCCCGTTGGATTAGAGCCATTAACAAGGTTCGATTGCAGCTTCAAGAGGTAGGATGGAGTATTGCTTCACTCCTTCTCTGTAGTACCTGGGTTTTAGATCTGTGGATGAAGGTTTAATTTCTTATTCTTTGTAAAACACCTCTTAGAGTTTTGATGTTTTGCAGACAAAAATTTAACTAAATATGTTGTGTAGGACTGCAGCATGCTGTGATGGTCTTTGAGATATCTAATTCTACCAAAGATTTGGAACATTATTGTATGGATTAATATCAGAAAATATGCAGAATCAGAGAAAATAGCTCTGAATTTGTAAATACTAATAATAATGTCTGGGACTAAATGGCTTGTGTTAAACTGTTCAAAATGAAGACTTTTTCCCAAGGCAACTTGAGGATAGCTTGTTAGCTTAGTAGGAGTTACCGGTATTATTTGTCGTGTGAAAATGTTCCTTGGGAAACTTTACATCAAATATTTTTATATATACTAATTGAAAGTGGGTGTATAATTAGTCTTGATATTTCCATCTCATGAAAGTAAGATTTAAAAATAAATCTTGATTTGGGAAGTCAAAAAGAAAAGGTTGTGACATTTTCTTCAACAGTATAAACACTCTTGTTTCAGAAAACAGAGACTAAGACCCAAAAACTTGTTTTTTAGAAAAAAAAAAACAAGTCTTGTGCTTTCATCCATCTGTATGCCCACAGAAAGATAACATATGGTGTTCATATCCTATAGATGATAAACTATTGCCTACTACCTAAAGTGCAGAGTTAATATATTTCATTTAGAAATACTACTTTCTTCTGTAGCTCTCTCATTTTGTTTTTATAAGAAATTATTTTACTGTATCTATCAAAGCAGGACTTTTCTTTCTCTTCTGGATTTGTTGGAAATTTTTAGGAAAACAAATTTATTTATTTATTGTCATCTGAGGAGGCATCTGAAGTGCCATAACAGAAATAGTTTTTTCCCGTGGCTTAACTGGATTGTAAATTCTTTCCCACCTAACAATTACTGTGTTATTTCACTTCTGAGCAGAAGGGATTTGAGTCAAAACTGTCAGTATGACAGGGAAAGTGGAATTTATGAACACCGTTAGTATGTAAGAAGAAAAGGAACTTCGGTTCCACTTCAGTTCCACTTTGGTTGTGGTTTTGTAGAGCATGCAAGCTAAACAGTTTAGTTCTAGAATGGATAAGAGGCTCAGTGATGCTTCTCCCTGGATATGTCTCTTTTCTCTTTTCCTCGAGAGAGAACAAAGTGGTTCAGTGTCAATCTTCATGTTTCTACTCAACTGGAAGGAAGACATGCTTTGACATGACCAACAGAACACTGGTTTAGTTGTGATAGCAAAATGCCATGGTTTGCTTTGCCTTGACCACTCCTAACAAGTATTGATCCAAAATTCCATTAAAAGAAAAAACTTATGAGGTGGAGCTTTCCAGCAGCCTGCTCCAGGGCTTAGCTGCTTCACTGCTCCACTGTCACTAGGCTTTTCCTAACCTCTGCTCCAGATCTCTAGTGCCATGTAAATGCATTTCTCATTCTTAGGATAAGTAAAGGAGAAGAACTCATTCCCTTCCTCTGTGGAATATTGAAGGGCTGCTGCAAAGAGAGGAAAAAGCCCCACTCCCTCTTATGTTCACTGAATGACCCTTTTTCTTTTAGCCTTTTCTTGTGGGATTTTGTTTTAGGCACTCTTTAACCAGCCTTATTGCCACCTGTTCTCTCCTTTCGTTTTTTTCTGAAGTGCAGTGTCCAAAGCTGAATGTAGAAACGCAGCTGAGACCCTGCTCATGTGCACTACGGAGCAATGCAGACTTTGTTCTCCAGGCTGTGATCCTGATGCCCCAAGATATCAGATATCCTGCTGTGACACAGATGCATAGTTAGCCTCTTATTTTTCCAGAGCAGAGGTTCCATCTGAAGAGGTGCTTTCGTTGTTCCCTAGCCTAATTTGTGTTGGATTACAGCTGAATATGGCTTTGCTGACTGTCTCTCCCTGTTATGCCTACAAATCCTTCAAGTTGTATGTGAAAAAGTTGTGTAGTACCCAAGCTGCCAGGCTCTGTGCTACCAGAGCTGGTGAGGGACCCTGCTTGATACGTTCTTTGAGTTTGACTACCCTGAGTATAACTTTTTCCAGTGTGTTTGCATCTATTTTAGCAGTTTCATCTAGACCTCAGAATACAAAACTTCTACTGTTCTTCTCCTACCCCTAAGACTAATTTACCTTGTCATAGGAGGAAGTTAAATGCATTTGGCACACTTCTACTCTTGATGAAACACTGCTTGCTGCTATTTCTCTCCTTTCTATGTTCTAGAAGATTTGCAAATAATTTTATTATTTGTTCCAGTCTTCAGTGCTGGGGGGAGCAGGGAGTTAGCACATTCATAACTAAGTCCTCCTCTTCATATTTTTAAATCACAAATGCTTGCTTTGCCCTTTTCAAATCTTCAAGTGCATTGCCTGTTTTTCATGTTCTTAGTGCTTTGTGATTGTCAGTACTGCAGCCTAGTACCTGAGGATGAAGATTTATCAGGGACAGCAGACTTGGAAAGAACTACCTTATCTGTTCACTTTCAAATTTGTTTTCCTTTACTGAAGCCTGTCTTTTATAGCTTGCTAAACTTTTTTCCCTTTTTTTAAAGAACAATATCCATTCTGTCAGCTTTCTGACTGCAGTTGTCCCTGTCAGTGAAGACCTGAAGCAATTAAGGCATCAAATGTTCCAGCCTTCTTAATGACACCTGATGATAGCTTTTGTCTTCCTAGGCGTAGCAGCCATAGGGTATTTTTGTCATATGTGTTCACTGCTAGAGGTTTAATTTTGGTGCTTTGGCCTTCTGATTTCTTTCCTGTGCAATCTTGCTTGTCGTTAAAAAGTTCATCAAGAAGACAGTCGTAGTTCGAGGTTCAAACCCTTTGAAGAACTTGTGGTTTTTTTGGACAGTTCTCTCATTGTATGTCTTTTCCTTCCTTTTCACTGGGATAGCTTGTTATTTTTGACTCTTAATGCTGCTTCATTAACTTGTTAACAGCTTCTTGAACTTCTGGTCCTTTGAGTCTGTTTCTCATGAGCTCTAGCTACTGATTTTCTAAGTATTTATTAGTTTGTGTTCTTGAATTACATAGTGTTATGTAATTACATAGCTTACCTAATTCCTTTCTTTCCAAGATATCAGGAAGACTGGCATAGTTTTGTCAGATGCATTTTGCATCCTTACTTCTCTCTATACTTCTAGGAGAGCATCTATGCTTGTTGCTTTCAGCACCTTGTGCATCATCATCAGGTTGTTCCTATGTCTTGTTTGAAAGTCAGTGATATAAACATAGACTATCCAGATAAGAATCAGGATTTGGAAAGTCCCTGTGATGACAGTCTGAGCAGGTGATTCTGTTGATAGTTAGAAAAGATCCATGGTCCTTCTCTGTCATGGGGGGTGGACTAGATGATCTTTTGAGGTCCCTTCCAACCCCTAACAGTCTGTGACTCTGTGATGTCTCATTTCTCTGATTATGCCATTAACATCTTCCCATCTTCTGTCATTACCTAGAAACTTTCAAGAGGACTCTCCTTCTCTTTTGTTCTAGTGCTTAGCACAGCTGCTTGTGTCTTTAGTTCAAAGCGAGCGGTGCCCCCAGCTCTTTTCCAAGTTCTCCCTCCTCAATGTGCAGTATCATTAATACCCATGGAGCTCCACCTCACTGATCTGAGCTACTGGATTCCTCTCACATAGACTACTGAAATGGTTCTTATGACTCTTAGTTGTTAATGATCTGGCTGAAATTTGAAAGAAAAGAAAAAGAAAAAAAAAAGACACCCAAGAAACTTCCATATGTGATGTGATTTATAAATCCCCTGAGCAATTCAGCCTCCTACCTGGGAAGGGATTAATATTCATGTGAATAATATACATGCATCCTACAGCACCATGAGTCAGAGAAATGTAGTATTTTAATTAAGACTTGACAGTTATAAAATGGCACAGAAATTTGTAACTGCGTGTTAAAAAAGCTTTGTGATAGCATGCAGTTTTTTCTTCACTTCTGCTGTTTTGCTTGTTCCCTTTCTGTGTTTGTGAAGAGAAAACTTAATTATGACTGAATTAAACTAGGGTTTTCAGCCTGGAGAGGAATGACTCAATAATTCTTACCTTCACAATTAGAACATTGTCTACAAAGAGGGATTAATTGATAGCTCGCCTGCTGCAGTCCCTCTGTGTGAGCTTCTTTTGCAGAAGAAGAACAAACACATGGCTGCAAGTTGGAGATGCAGTAGCTCTCCTTAGCTGTGAAATAGCCTTCAGCTAGGGACATGGCTGTGTGACTTCTAAAGTTACAGAAATTTTAATCTGAGTTTTGTATAGCGCAGGAGAATTGGTGGACTGGAGAAGAACAAAAGTTCAGTCAAATCATCAAATTGCCTCTCCTACCAATTCTTTCCAGTATATCTGAGTATTACAAGAGAATGTGGGGGCTGGGATATTATCCACTTACATTGAATTTGTTTATGGGGGAAAAAGGCATAATTTTCCTCTTATATGTCAAGATATTAAATACGTCAATTTACTTGTTTTCATTCTCTCAAAGTCATTGCAAGTGTGTTTCCTCTTTCGTTTTTCTTCTAGATGCCACTTTATACTAATTATTGTGACTTCAATCTTTGTCTTTCTATGTTAAATGTCAATAGCCCGTTCTTTTTGACTCTTATGTATCTAGTTCACATACTGAGATGGCAGATGTTCATGATATTGTTCCTCTGAAATGTGATAGGCACCTGCAGTGGAAGGACTAAATTACTGTTCTTCTCTAGTCTTACAGTTATATAATCGTATCCTTGGTCTTATTTTTCCATGTCCCGTAGTTACAGGGTTAGCACTTCTGATCCAGCACTTGCAATTATTTAAGAACTGTTGGGGTCTCACTTTTAAAAGCTCTGGTCCAGGGAGGGTGTTGCATTGGTGATTTTTTGGAGTGTGAAACCCTATTTTTATTCTGAGAAAGAAAGCTGTCGGTGAAAACCACCACTATTGCTGCCTTATGTAGCCATTGGGTGTCCTGCAGAGTCCTTTCTGGAGTTCTATTCCACGCTAGTGAGGAGACCAACAAGGTGCTAACTGGTACCAGTTTTGGTTGCTAGTTTAGTTGTAAGTTATTTGCCTGCCTCGACTCCCCACATGTGATCCTCTGATCAGCGAAACCTTGTACGGCATACCAGCACGGGTGGCTAGTGGAGGACATGCATGCCAGTCACCAAAAGAAACTGTCACTTTCCAACTCTTATGAACTTTGCAGTCCATGCAGTAGTTTACTTTGGGCATTTTATTTCACTTAAGCTTTGTTGCCTAGGTGTCTTTTTATCAGTCCCGTGAAGATGAGTAAGCTCTGCATTTTCAAAGCCTCCCACACAGTGGCAATGAAGCAAACTGAAGCTCTGTGACTGTAATGGAGAGTTACTAGAAACTTCTCTTCATACAGGAAAAACTGCATCTCCAGTTAAATGTCTTCCCTCTTTTCTACCTGTTGTGTTTATGAAGGTTATCTTTAACCTCCACCAAAATACCAGCAATGTCAATCAAATGTCTGAGGGATCAGCGTTGGTGGGGATCTGTAGAACACCCTTGTGGTCACAAAATTGCTGTTCCTACACCAGAGAGGAGAGTAGGTCTGTGTAGCTAAGGCATGATCCGAGGGTCATGCCAGCTGTAGTGTAGACTGTCTGCTGTGAGGTGGCTGTGCTCACAATGGCAGTCAAATGTTTTCTTCATACCTTATCTATAAAATCCATATGCAGCTTCCAGGTCCCCTAGGAATGGCACAACAATAATTACTTAGAAACCATTTAAATACAAAAGTAGTAGAAGTGTTCTTCGATTGCCCCATGCCATAATCAAACTTCACTGTGTTGCATCTGAATTTGCAGACTGGCAAGCCTTGTGGGACTCCGCAAAGACCTTCATGGCTTTCCCAAGGCAGCTTTTAGTAGGGGGCAATTCCCTGGTTCTTGAACATCCTCTGTCTGTGTCTCTTCTGGTTGCCTCTCTGCAAGGGAAGATTCAGCTCGCACACTGAGCACAGAGAAGGAAAAGCTTCTTTTGCCTCTATCTTAAATAAGATATCTGCACGCTTGCATCTGTTTGGAATCAAATGCATGTTTATTTAGCCTTACTAAAATTCTCCAAGACCTGCTATAATTTTTTTAACTTGCTCTAGATTAAATTTTAACTTTTATAATATAGCAAAGAGATAATTATTTGTGTGCACACAAGAAAACAGTGTTGTGCCTTCATTAGCTGCTGTTGTGATTTTTGGGTAGCTTTTTGATAACCTTATCTCCAGTGGGAAAAATCAGAAGGCTTGCCCCTTTTTAGGGTAGTTACATTAAAACTAAGAGCAATGATCACGGTGAAGTTTTTCACCATGAGGGTGGTAAAACACTGGAACAGGTTGCCCAGAGAGGTGGTGGATGCCCCATCTCTGGAGATGGTCAAGGCCAGGTTAGATGGGGCCCCTGAGCAACCTCGTCTAGTGGAGGATGTCCCTGCTAATGGCAAGTTGGACTAGATGACCTTTAAGGTTCTTTCCAGCTTCAGTGATTCTGTGATCTCTTGTGAGCAACATACTGGTCAGAAATTATTTTCATAATAAGCACAGCAGCTAGGAGCCTGTTAATTGCTAACAGGATTTTCTGCAAGCTTCTCTGAACATATAAATATGCTGGCACTCAACTTCTCTTCACCTGTGCTATAAGCCAGTTTTGGTGTTGATGGTCTGTATTGCCCACCACAAAGGACATCTGCCCCCTTCGTTGACAAGCGAAGTTCCTCCATACCTTCCTGTTGCTGGTTAGAAAAATCTCAGACTTGGTTTTCTTAGTCATAACAGGAGTTTGCAAAGTGGATAGCTAACTTTCCTATAATGATATTTTACTTTTTCACTGCAAGTCTCCTGTGGGCTTGCAAGACCAAAGGTAGCCTCCATGAGAATGTAAGTATTCTGACATCTTATTTCTTTTCCTGATCTCTAGTAGTATTCAGGACTATAGTTTTGTTTCTCTAGTTTTGTGTTGTAAACTCTACACATCTGTAAGTCAAAATTCTTATGAAGTCTTTGAATGGGAATGCAAATGTAATTTATTTTTCTTCCAAAGTTTATTCCATTGATTTCCTTAAAAAAAAAAAAAAAGGAAGATGTTTGTGCCACATCTAGGATACAGTTTACAAATGTGGAATTTTCCACAATCAGGAGCATCTCTTACTTAGTGCCAGCACTGCACATTACGTTCAAGTAATCCAGTTTGGCTGAAGTGTGTGCGTCACTTGTAAGGTCATAATGTCAGTACTGGCATACGTGTGAATAGTCTGCTGTGACATCTCTTCGGGTTTTTTTATTTACTTGTAACACTTAAGGTGTGAGTGTTTGACTTCTGGACTGATGCTGGGTGGAAAGTGGCTGCTGCTTTTGCAAAGTGTGTGGGTTTTTTGGAGTGGCTGGGTGGTTAGACTTTCTGGTTTTTACTTTTTGAGGCTGACTGGGCTGTGACAGATGGGACACCCCCCGGAAAAGCCAGCACTTAATCTAGAATATATCTAGAATAAGTGAGGAACAGGACTCTAGTTCCTGATCTAAACTGCACAATACTGAGATTTTAATCTAGGTTTCCCATGGTTTAGTAAAGTGCACTGACTGCTAAGCTGTAACACTCTTCTAGGGTATGACCCTTCCCTGCTCCCTCCCCTGTTTGGACATCTCAGATCAGAGAAATACTCCCGTTCAAATTCATCATGGTCGTGTAGAACAGATTTTAATTCTGACAGGTTGGTGTTTTTTGAAGGAAAAAGTGTCTTAATCACCTTTGTTCTCTCCATGGGAATTGTACCTCTGCTTATCAGAGAGCAAGATGTGGGTGGCAGCAGTGGGCTGGAAATGTGGATAGGTGACCTTCTGTCTTGTTAAGCTTTGAGGTTCCAAATTAGATGATGTACCCAGAATCGCTGCCTTTTTGTCTCTAGCATCATTAATTTTAGGCAATCTGGTCACAGCAATTTCTGTGTTTATCTCCAGAAATTACCTGTATGTTGCAGGCTGAAGGAGCTATCCATGTGCACAGGACACCTCTGAGCCAGGGTAAACTACAGTAAGCTGTTTTCCCCCACCTGGGCTCGCATTCACATTGGTACCGAGACTTTTCCAAGTACTTTGTCGAACAAGTACTTTTCTTGTCCCAGGACCTGCTGCAGCAATTGTCTGAAGCTTTCAGGAAAAATGGAACCCAGATCTGTTCAGAGAGTAGATCAAGTCCTCTAAGTAGTATATACTGTAGAAGAATTCTAAAAATGTTGGAGCTGGGGCAATTGTTGCCACCTTGTGCAAAAATCCCCTCTTCACAGTTTGTTTTGGGCATGTAATGGCAGAAATAGAGTACTGTGCTCTGTTCATAGAGGCTTGCATCTGTTGTGGAGTGCAGAAACCTGTGGTGTCCTGGCCACCTCAACATGCCAGCACACACAGTGCTGATCAGTAGAAACTGAGAGAGCTTCATCTAGCATTGGAATAAGTTAGTTCCTCCTGCTCAGAATAGGGGTGCAATGGGAGAGGTGGGTGGGGGGACTCCTACCTGCCACATACGCAGCCCTTTAAAAATAGTGTTGGCTGTTGGGAGAGCCAGACTTCACACGCTTATTTTTAAGGCTCTGTGTGGGAGGAGGGGATATTTCCCAGTGTTGTGCGTTACTGAAGCAATCTGTACAAGAAATGCTGCACTGGAGAGGTAGCAATGGGCTTTGGCTTACAAAGCACAGGACTTGGGGAAAAGATGAGCTAACTAGCACTGGCTGAGAGCTTCATAAATGAAATGTTAACTATTTGTAGAATCATAGAATCATAGAACATGTCGAGTTGGAAGGAACTCTCCAGGATCATTGAGTCCAACTCCTATCCCTGTGCAGGACACCCCAGCAGTCACACCATGTGCCTGAGAGCATCATCCAAACACTTCTTGAACTCAGTCAGGCTTGGTGCTGTGACCACTACCCTGGGGAGCCTGTGCCAGTGCTCAACCACCCTCTGGGTAAAAACCTTTTCCTGATATCCAACCTAAAGCTCCCCTGATTCAGCTCCCTGCTGTCACCCCAAGTCCTGTCAGGGGTCACAGAAGTTAAGAGATCAGTACCTGCCCCTTCTTCTCCCCTTGGGAGGAAGCCATAGACTGCAATGAGGTCACCCCTCAGCCTCCTCTTCTCCAGGCTGAACAGTCCAAGTGACCTCAGCTGCTTCTCATAGGTCATCCCTTCTAGGCACTTCACCATCCTTGTGGTCCTCTTCTGGACCTGCTCCAGTAGTTTGATGTCCTTACATCAATGTTAGCAGGCAATGTTAGATGTACAGTGTTAGCAGGTGCTTTGAATAATATTATGACTTCACAGAAAAAAGCATTAAGTCAGAAAAAGGGGTTTGGTATATCACAATTTTGTCATTTAGTGTCATTTTGCTTTCACTTGTTTCTTGTTTTCCAAGCTAGATGATTACACAACTTGTTTAGATGTAGAGCAGGGTTGCCTTGCATCCTTCTGAGCTAATTTTTGGAGTTTAAAGGGTTGTTGTAACTGGAATCGTCTAGTACTGTGCATCTGGATTTAGGTGGTTGCTTCTCCCCCCCAAGCCCCCATTATAAAAGTGGCATTTGGAAGTCAAAATGCTGTTAATAACGTGTAATGTAGTGCCTGAAGACAGCAGGATACTAGTTCTGGCTGGTGCTGCATAGTATGTAAAATAGAATAACATTTTTATTTTCTGGACATTTTAATGTCAATGATGTAAAGGGTGAAGGTCAGGATGATGGAGCCAAGCTTTTTACAGTGACGTCTAATGATAGGACAAGGGGCAATGGATGCAAACTGGAGCATAGGAGGTTCCATGTGAATATCAGGAAGAACTTTTTCACTGTGCGAGTGACGGAGCACTGGAACAGGCTGTCCAGAGAGGTTGTGGAGTCTCCTTGGCTGGAGACATTCAAACCCCGCCTGGATGCGTTCCTGTGTGATGTACTGTAGGTGAACCTGCTCTGGCAGGGGGGTTGGACTAGATGATCCTTCGAGGTCCCTTCCAACCCTAGAATTCCGTGATTCTGTGATTTATTAAATTCAAGCCGCTTGAAGGTGGTGTGGTACAGAAAATGAATGCTGTTCATTAGGAGGTTGTTCTTGCCAGGTGATATGAGAACTTCCTCTGCATCCAGACTCCTTTCTTGGCAACCAAACAGAATTTTAAGCCATGTCATGGCCACCAGGAAGTTGTCTACTGTCTGCTCATATTTAGAGTCTGAAGAATTTGATAACATTGTGGATGACTGATCAGATGAGCCTGGATCAAGGATCTGGATGAAGCTGTCCATTTCCCTGCTGTGATGGCTGATCACTGGAACTTTCAAAAAGGGTTTTCTGGTGGTTCACCTTTGGTTTCATTTAAAATATGTGCTTGATAAAGGTGGTACCAGTTCTTTCTCTCCTTGGCTTTTGAATCTGTAAGGAAATGCCTTTCCTGGCAGTTTGTGAGTGGGGTTTATAACGTGCATTCTCTCCTGAAAGACACTTGAGAACATTAAGGTATCTGATATCTGTTCGGGGTGTGTGTGTGTGTGAATTTCCTGAACACATTGACAGCTTCATCCTTTGTGTGCTATAAAAACAAAGATAATTTAGGCATAAAGCTGGGGTGAAATCCCAAATGTAGCTTGAGATTCTCCGTTGTTGCTCAAGCATGCAGGTACCAGATGCTGGAAGGGTTGTGATAAGCTTGAGTGCTGACTTACCAGGGAACCATAGGCATCGAGTCCTGCTGTACAGGGCGGCTTGTGCCTTCAGGCTTGCAGGATGATGAGGTACCAGATGAGCAGCAGTGCTATCTCTGTCCTGTGGGAGTATCCTGTTTAATCCACTCTTATGCATTGAATCAGAAGAGAGAAGGAAGGGATGTTCTGGGTAAATACAGGCTCATTTAGATTGCCCTTGCTAGTACGTGAGGCTATACAAATAATTGGAGGAGAAAGTGCTACTGCCTGGCAAATGGGAAATTAGTAAAAACACTAATTTCATGCTGCTTTATGCTACACTGTGACAGACCTGGTGGGCAGCAGGTCTCATCTGCCTGTATTTCTGTAATATTTCTAATAATGCCATGTAGGAAAACAGCAAACTGTTTGGAGAAGATGGGGACTGTTGCAAACATCAGGTAATAGATTGTAGAAGTGGGAGAGGGGACTCTGGGGCAGTCCTGGGAGGAGAGGTGCCAAGGGTGTGTGAGATGGGACCAAACAAGTGTAGCTCAGCTTAGCAGACTGGAAGCTGAGAGCGGATGTTGCTGCCATGTACTAATAGAGCTGGGGAGTAAATAATGGCAAGCTTACAGCTATTTAAGCTAAAGGTTAATGTTAGCACAAGAACAGAAGGGTATAAACTGGTTATGAACAAACCCAGGCTGAAAATCAGAAAATTATACTTCTAATTGTTAGTGAACAGCTTCCAAATGGGTTTCTTTGCCCTTTCTGTTTCTAATTAATCTAAAAATGGGTCTGTTTATGAAAGCTATTATATGACAGTCGCCTGTGGGAGCAAAGAATGGGACTTCATCCTCCAGAAAGCCTCTAAGTAGGCTGTGAGAAATGTCCATGGAACCACAGCCTTCGTAACTATTTTTCGTAGCGTGGCCTCCCTGTATTCACACTGCCCACCTGACTGCCTTTGCTGCCGAGCTGTGCTGCGTTGCAGGACCCTGTGGGTTTCAGAGCACAGCCAGAGGTGCGTAGGAGAGGTATTTGCTGCTTAGATGATGTCACTGAAGTAAAATTGTGAAAGTCATATTGCATCCCCTCTTGGATGGTGGCTTTTCCATGCAGTTGCGCAATAAATATTGAGGATCCTGGGCTGTGTGAGGGGTTTCGCGAAGAGCGGTGGCTATTAGTGACTCATGCCTGGTAATGAACCTGTCGTAGATACAATTTTGTTTTCTGACAAATGTTCAAAGGGTAACAGTTTCAGAAAACACAGTGTAGTTTGTAAACACGTTTGTTCTTAAATGAGGTTTTAAAAAATTTCCCGTGGGATTTCATTTGCTTATTTAGAAAGTAAATTACAATTGAACCTATGCTCATTAAAAGTTTTTAAAAGCTGACACTGGAAAATTATTTTCTAGGAGAGCTTGAAAAGCAAGAGAATATCCAGACAAAATTGATATGTACTGTAAAGGAGGTAATAGAGTTATCCAGCGAGAAGGGAATTTAGATTTAGCCTTGAAGTGATCTATTTATTTAGCCTCACTTTGGCCAATGTTTCAAGTTATGTACAAGAATATATGAAATACAAATAGAGAATGCTTTATGTGAAAGATCAGTTTATTTTAACCATGTTTCCATCTGTTTTTTATTTTTGTTAGAGTCAGTATTCACCTTGTATCTTAAGATAACACACACATTTATGACAAACTGTTAATTGAGAAACTGAGAGTGCTAAATTTTATTGCAATTTATTTAAATCTTTCTATCTTTATTCAGTGTATCATGTTAGTACAGCAGATTGAAATGCATGCATGTGTTTTTGTGCTATCTCACATAACGGGTACTTGAAGGATCCAGTTTTGTCTACACAAATATCTATAGATTGGGTGGTGTATTCACTCTGAATTTTGTTATGCCTAATTTAAGGGACTTAATTTACAACAAGTACAACTCTCCTTCATATTTGTGTGTCACGGATACATGTTACTCATCCTCATTAAGTCGCTCTATTTTTAACTTGCAGTAGTAATAGCTAGTTAATATACAACTGTGTACAGCTGCTAGAGTCATCCCTTTTTCATCTTGTCTTTACATCCACTTCTCCCCAGTTGCAGTGAAGGTGGGGTGGCTTCTGTAACCTGAGAGCACAAAGCAGAGGCAGCAGTTACTGGAATTACCCCTTCCCACCCCTGCTCAGTATTTGGGTGTGTTATGGCCAAGCAGTGCTTGTCCCTCCCATCACAGACTGGCCGAGGGGACTGATTGACCTCTCACTCACTCAACTCAGGCCAGCTGTCTAATCAAAGCCTGGTTTGTCCTACAGTGTTCATCCCCTTGCAGAGGCTTCCTAATTCCAGTCATTTTCATTTTTTGCATTGGATTTCCTGCCTGTCCCTCCCAATTAAGGGAGCAGACTACTGGGTTTCTAGACCCAGCTAATTCAGGCCCATTTGTAGATCCTGTCAAATGCCTTTACTGGAGGTGTGAAATTTGTGTCTGGGCTTATTAATACGGGTGTGATTGCTGGAGTCAGCTTTAATACGGGTGTGATTGCTGGAGTCAGCTTTGTCAGAGCTACGGTGTGGCAGTGCCCGTTATTTTTTGCTCAGTGCCTACCACAACAGTGTCCTCAGAGACTGACAGAGGCTTATATATGGTTCACAGCAAATATTTATATGGGGTATTTTTGTTCATTAATCAACTGCTGCCTTCTGCAGGGAAAATAAATAGAGAAAATTATTCCTACTTTCAAAGAAAAGCATGTTATTTAAGCCAGCAGTCATAAAGGTGAAGGTAGGGTAGTAAAAAAGGTTCTTTCCCAGCTTTTTGAAAGCTGGTGCATCTGTAGCAAATAAGGAAGAAAACACTGGTGGAGGAAGCAATCTGTCAGCAGAAGTAGCTGGGCATTGCTCCATATGGTTATTAATTGTTATTCTTCTGCCACACTGTTACGTGATGCTGGACAAACCATGTGGTTTTTGAAAATGTTTTTTCTGTTGCCTCTTGCTGTGATCCATGAATTGATTTCTGGTTATTTGATTTAAAGTTCTGGAAATGAGCCATTGGAGCAGTAAGTGAAGTAGCTGGAAGCCAGACTTCATAGTGTCTGATATGCTCTGAACTTAAGTACTCTGAAAAGTCAGGCTTTTGTTATCTTTGAGTGGCTGTCCAAATGGAGAAAAAGGTCTTGGCATGACTCTGCCCTCATTCTTCACTTGTAATGGGAACTTTTTCACTTCACAGATATGCTATGAAAACACCAATTAATGCTTGAATTACTTGAGTAATATGGTTCTGAGTGCAAAGAACACTGCTTGGTCCACTGCGTGTAATGGTAGGACCTGTCTGTGATACAGTAAATAACACATGTGGTCGTGCTTCGAATAACATGAAGAAAACAATATTAAATGGTTTCTTGTTCAGCGAGCAGTAGAACACCCTCTGTGCTTGCTGACAAAAGGCTTTACCTACAACTGGAAAAGGAGTCATCTTTAAGTTCAGACTGAGTGCTACCCTGTAGAATCAAGGCACTGAATTCCTGTAGCCAAATCCTTTTAGCTGGATCTAACTTCTGCAGAATGCATAAACAGAGACCACTCCCCTGTTCTCTCTGTCAAGCTCAGGTAAGAAAACACGCTCTAGAGTGTTTGAACAAAGCCATTGTATGGTGGACAGCTAGGTTGTCATGCAGATCATCCATGGGGAGTAATGCACCTCCATCTTTTGTCACTGGAGATGTGAACCTAAGGGGGTGATGGTACTCAGCTAGCACCAGGGTCTCTAATAGCATGCCAAGTTGGCATGCAAGGTTAAGACACATTGGTGCCTGTTAGCAGGTATATGCGTTGCCACATGGTTACCTGCCCGAGATGGGTTCTGGAATGATACAAGTAAGGAACAATAAAATCTGGACAGTATGTGAAGAGATTAACTAAACCATCTTACCTTCCTCAAAAGCATCCCTGAAAAATGCATGTATTCCCTCTTGTTAAAACCTGGGATACAGATTTTGTAGCTTCTTTAGATGATCCTTGCTCACTTACAATTAAAAGCTTTTCCAGCTGCAAGTTAAGCCTGTTATTATTTTTTTAATCAGTATTTATAATAGAAATTCTGGATAGCTTACTTTCATTCTGTTTGCCTCAACTAGTTGTTGTTTGAAGGCTGTTTACCTGAGATCTACATTTCATAGCTTCTGCGGCTTTTCCTTCCCAGGTTTCTTGATCAAAAAAAGCAATTATAGCTCTGAGAGTATAATTTCAGGCTTTTCCAGCACCACCACATACCTGTGCACAGATGCCTTTGCATTTTAGAGATGCTGATTAGTTAATTAGATGTGCAATTAAGACATTGATTGCAATTTTCCAATTTAATGAATTATCAAGCCCTTATGTTTTGGATGCCATTGGGAGGGAGAGAGATGTAATTTGAAGGAGGAAACAGCAGAGGGAGAGTTTTCTCTGCTGCAAGTGCTTCCTCACTGCCTGTTGACCTACAGTATTCAAGCTGACTCTAGTTTAAAAGCGAGTATAGTTGTTGCTTCTGGAATGGGGGCACTCAGCTGGTAAAATTTTCCAGTTTTCTATCATAGATTTTCTAGAAGTCTGTCTTCTACTTGTACTTCTTGATTAAGAATGGACAATGACAATTCAGCTAGAGAAGGGCTTCCGTGCTTTCAAATGGGCAGCCAAAACCCAGGACAAGCTGGGGGCATTCTTTTGTTTTCAGGAGCACATTTCACAGAATAGTTTGGCTTAGAAGGGACCTTAAAGATCATCTAGTTCCAACTCCCTGCCATAGGCAGGGACAAAGGAAGGACTTAAGGAAGGTTTTGTGTCTGCAGTTCCTGGGGCATACAAAGGCAACATGCTACCCCAGAGCCTGTCACCGGAAACAGCTTTGCTTTTAAAGTCTGATTTTGAAGGCTGGTGTGAGCTGTGA
>VZRW01008976.1:86953-126933 GCA_013398125.1 Aegotheles bennettii
ATACTTGTGCCCCAGAGTGTCTGGAACTTACTGGTTGAGGAATAAAATAGCCTCTTCTGTGAAGTCCTGGTTGCAGAGCTGGTAGTATTTGGGTTTGTATCCCAGAAGTCAAGAGTGCAAATATCTGTGTGGGAACAAGAATGGGACAAGCAGATGTAGCCAGTGTGGCTAAAGGGCTTCCTTACATCTCTTAGGAAAGGCTTTGTCATTGTGAGTGACACTGATGACTATAGGCAAATCAAATGGAGGATGGTTTTAATCTGAGCTTTTCTAACTTTATGACCAACACCCCCTTAAGGATTTTGCACCTTAAAAATTCCCATGTCAGACTAGATCTGTTCTAGCCCCAGGAAGAGTTTTTGACTGGTATGAAAGCAGCAGCTGTAGAGGGAAGGAGTTGAGGATTCTCAGATGAATTCCTGCCTGATAAAGATTGGCCTAAACTGTGAAGTGTAAAGATTCATAGTTCCCCCAAAACTTCAGTGCTATGTTAACTTATTTCTTCATTAACCCTATAAAAATACCACTCCTTGAATCTTACTACATTCTTGGCTTTGGAATTATCCTTTATTCACAAGCTATGTGAAAGTCTTTCCTTGTATAAGTTCAGAAATGTTCATGTCTTGGGGTTCAGCAGACAACTTTACAGTCAAATAATGTCAACACGTGGAGTGTAAACATCTTTTGTATGAAGGTAAGTCAGCCAGTGGTTTGGTCTCACCTATTTCCAACAAACGGACTTGTCTTTGGACAGTCCCAATACCTCCGATCTTTACCAGCTTTTTAAATGTGTTTCTATAAGCCAAATAATTCAACTTTTTCTTTTATGGGAGGAAAAATCCTTTTCCAGGACAAAGAACTTCTGGAAAAGATTGTTTCCTTCCTTTTCTTCAAGTGCTTCGAGGTCAATGTCTGGCCATTATCAGCTGCCAAGGTGTCTGGGGTGCTGTAGGAGGTACCTGTGCCTTTGTTCCCTTCCAAGCTTGCAGGTTACCCGTTCACCTTACTTTACCCTTTCCTAAGGGGAAAAGAAAGAATCAGTGCTTTGCATGACACTTGGCTTAAGAAACCCTTCCATCTGAAAGCAACATCTTAAGCATATGTTTCATAAGTGTGTTCTGAAACTATTGTAATGGCAGAACAGCATTGGCAGGGTAATTTTAAATGCCTTGAAATACAGTCCCCTCTCTTCCAAGCATCTGTCTCAGCGGCACTGCTTTAGGTACTGGTGATGCACAGCTTCTCAAAGCGTGGGCTTCATTGAGGAGGACCATTGTCAAACAGCAGGAGGTCACTGCTTTTTCATTAACACTTCAGTCTTTAGACTGCTCATGGAGTTGATATTCTCGTAGCTTTGAAGAAGAAAATAAATAGCATGTTTTCACTGCTGAATCAATTGATAAACTTTACACAGTGTATTTGAACTTCTAAGGTCTAAGGCAGCTCTGAACCCAAACTACTTTACTGAGAACTCTGTCTTTAGGGACATGCAGAAGGAAATTTCATTTGGGACAGATGGTTCTTATTTTTCTTTCAATGAAACAAATCTAAAAACATGTTTTGGAGACCTCTTGGGTCAGAGGTGTCTGAGGCCATCTGTGAGATGAATCAAACCGGAGTGCCAGTTAGACAGAATTTATCCCTGCTATTCCAGACTTTTCCCTCTTCTCTCTTGGTTTACACCCCCACCCCCCTTTTGTTTAATTTCTCTATGTAACATTCTTAGCCTCTTAATTTACCAAGCCCCCAAATTTTGTACTTCCCAAAGAGCCAGGACACTGCAAGTGTTCTTGCTTGTCTTCCCACAGGGAGAAGGGGTGTGCGGGAGAGGGAGGAGCAGGACCTGTGCTCAAAGTGTGCTCACATTCCTTAGGTTATTCCACTTGTGCTCATGAAGGAATTGCTTACTTTTACAATTTTATCAGTAATTTGATACTTTACAGGAAGTTGGAATGAAATAGATAATGAGGATTAAAAAAGAAGAAAGAGTAATGTATACCTCACAGACATCAAAGCATTTGGCCTATATAGCCGAGTCTGGCTTTATCAGTTTTAATAATTCCCTGCTGGCTCGACCTAAAATTAAAATCTTTTGGTGAATTAAAAAATCACAGTAAGAAGTATTTAAATTTTTAAGTGGAAGTTTATTTCTCCAGTAGAAGGCAGATAACTCAGTGCTCTTGAGCCTTAAGGTAAAGCACACATTTTCTCACAGGCTTTTTTTTTAGATGCAAGTCATGCCTATTTTTTCCAGTTCCAAATTATTTTCAGTAAACAGAACATCATTGAGAAAACAGAGCCTGTCTTGATCTCCTGTGTATTAGGTGGGTTTTTTTAAATATTGGAAAAGTGCAAACTTCCTTTCGTCTGAGGACAGCTCTGTTTTTATCTTTGTAGCCACGTTTCCCTCTCCAGCTCCTTGTGAGCCATGGTGAGGACTGTGACATTTTCCAGCACTTCATTACTCATGACTTCTGTTAGTGATGTCTCCTGTCTCTTTGTCTAATGAGACTTTTTCGCTTTTTCCGTGGTTTTTTCCTGCTTTTGTTCTTATAAGGCAGCCATGGGAGTATTGGTATTTTACGTGATAGTGCTTGGAACAGCAGAGGCTCTTTGGGTCTCAAAAGCTGTGACTGGAGGATTGTGTTTGGCCTCAGTGCATTTTTGACCTGGAGGTGCTACTGTCTGGTGTTGATGGCTGCAGGGATGGGCAAAGACTAAAGAAGGAAGAGATGTGAAAGGCAGAGGCAGTGAGGGCAAGATTACATTGGCCCCACTTGAAGTAGGATCTCTGGAATAAAGTAAGGCATGTAAAAACCTGGGAGGCCCTCTAATGGGTACTTCAGGTGCTAGAGAGAGTTAATGTCAACAAGAAAGTGTTGTCTGACAGATCCTTAACATGTTTTTTTGAACTGTTGCTGTGAAAGAGACCCCTGGCAAGATCTTTTTTGTCTTATTCATATGCTGAGCTTTGAAGATACTAAGTGCTGCACAAATCCCGGATTGCATTTTTATTTTCTCAGTTGGGCAGTCTTCATCCTTACCTGGATGGATTTGATACGGAGATTCAGCTCTGAGCTCAAGTGCTATAATTGGTGCATTTAGTATCAATCAATCCTATTGCAGTGAAACTTGGTGCCCTCGGATGGGTAGCAGCCCTGTTCTCCTGACAGAGTGTAAACGTATAATAAAAAAAACTCAGGGTCAGGCTCTAAAAATCATTTAAAGATAGAGCACTTCTGAAAAAATCTGACCTATGTTCCTTGCCCCCACAGCAAGGAAAGAGCAAAAAGAGGGAGGGCTTTCTGGGAGGTGGAGGATATGAGTGACCAGAGAGGAACGCCGGCCTTGCTGGGGGTCTGAAAGGAGGTCGGTGGCCTGGTTGCTGTCTGTGGCTGCAAGGGACAGTGCTGTGGCTGCATGTGGGAAGAGCAGGAGGGTACTGTTCACCAGTGGTGCTGCTGAGACAAAGTCCTGTGAGTAGTCTACCTGTATGCAAAACTTCTGTTTATGTCCATTAAACAAACGAGCTGATGGGGACACTAGCCTGGCTGTTGTCAGCTGATGCTTCACTGAGGTGCTGGAACAGAGCTGTGGGACCAGAGGGTGGAAGGTGCCAGGAGAATATCCCATGCAGCAGGGATAGGGCTGGGTAGCACAGTGATGCTTGTGGAGGAAGTGGTGAATAAAAGTTGTTATTNAGGTATCTGAGCAGATGGGAGGATAGTGGCATTTCCACAGCTAAGTCATATAGGCCTCTTCAAAATCCCACCCCACACTGTGAAAATACTTTGTTTTGAAAGACGCAGTGAGTTGTCCTTGAGCAAACCCAGGGAGTGTGCTCAGCTCCCATACAGTGCTGTCGGTGCTAAAGGCAGAGAAACAGCATTTGGGAAGGAGGTGGATGCTTGTGTTGGGTGCATGAAGAAGGGAGACAGGAGGAAGAGAGCATTTGTGAAAAGGAGGATATGAACGTGGACTAACTGGCCAGGAAGATTTTCTTAGCAGCAGTGTGTTGGATGCCCCTGGGGCAGCTTGTGGGGCAAATAAATGGTGCCTTTAATTCAGGCACTTCTCACAGGATGAGTGCCTGCTGCTGCTCACTCCCAGGAGAGGAGTGCCGGTACAATGTGACCGGATATGATTCTGTGCACAACACTTTTGCAGTCATTCTTTTATGTAACAATGTGACTTTTATTTCTGAGAAAGGTGAGATCAAGGGGTGTTCAATCCCCCAGGATCCTAGCGGAACTGAAACTAGTCTTCCTTGGAAACTGGATACAATTCATTTCAGCTTTCAGCCAGGGCATCGCTGAGGCTTGTGGGCTAGTCTGGGGGTGAGCAGGAGACATAAAAATAAACATCTGTACCAGAGTTGGGCGAAGAATCTTTGTGGAGCTAGTTAATTATGTCGAGTCCTGGGCTTTTTCCCCCACCCTCCCGCTCCACAGTCCTGCGGGGTGCCAGGAGTCAGGCAGAGCACTTTCCCAGCACAGACTGGCTCGCTGGGCTGTGCTGCCTGCTCTCGTAATGCCGAAGGAGTGCGTTTTGTCTTTAGTCAGATTGGCTCCATCAGTTCGTATTTCCTTCTGAATGGATAATAAAGTGGAGAATCATTCCGAGGCGAGGAGTGTTGGTGCGCAAGCGGAGCGGGGAGGCTGCGTGTGTGAGGAGCTAGGCAGTAAGCAGCTGACGAGGAGGAGTAAAGTAGCAATAGCTGCACAGCTTTCTCTGTGCCTCTGAAGTACAATATTTTCTGTTGAGTCACAACTGAAGAGAAGGATGAAGTTTTAACTGTACTTGGTACTGCCTGAGAAAGAGAAAAGATGCACTGTGGCAGTGAGCTACAGAATTTCTGTTGAGGGATACTGCTGGAAGCCAACAGGATTTCTGCATTTTTGGCTTTTACATTTATTAGCTTCTGCTGCTTTTTTGCATTTTTTGGATTTTTAGTAGCCTTTTGCATTTTTTTCCCCCTTCAAAACATGCCTTCAACTTTGTGTGATTTCTCATCCTAGTGCTGCCGTGGAATGGGATGCTCTCGGTGCCTTTAACGTTGCTTTCCCTGATACCTGAGATGGGACACCAACAATATGTTGATAATCTCCGTAGTGAAAGTTCATTATTTGATGAACCTTTAACAAGATTAGGAATCTCTCAGGACTTGTCTTGTCTATGAGAACAAGCTATTGTATTCTGTAGTTTTCTGTTACTTCTATACATTTCCTTTACATTTTAGCCTTTTATTTTATTTTGAAGCAACAAGGTAAGTAAATCATTGGAACAAATGAAGTGGCTGGCTATAAACTGCAAGTAGGCAGCAACCAAGGAGAATGTTCTTTATTTTTAGAGTGGGCTTTGTATGTGTGTGTGTTTACTTTAGCAATACAATAGCTCCATTGGAAGCTGACTGGATTTAAACATGTGCTTTGTAAAAACAGTTTGCTCTTAGTATGTTCATTTGTATGCTCTATTTCTTAGTTTTTGTGTTCACTCATTAGACACTAATTGTAGATGTCTTACTGCTGGTATAATTGAGGTTGTATCTGTTTACTTCTCATACTTTTTTGTTTGGAGGTTTTGTATCTCAGCTGGAATTTGACATCAAAATCACTATGTGAAGAAGAGTTAAAGGGAAAAGGATTTGGGGATAACTTAAATATGATCACTTGAATAGCAAATAGCTTGAGTAATTAAATTACTGGTTTGATTCTTCCTTAAATGTCACTTAAAACAGGCTTGCTTTTAACCCAGAGTATTTGTCATGGGCCTGATTTCCTGTACTGAGAAGCTTGTGAGCTGATGAGATGACTGGCATGCAGGAGCAATGAGAATGCTGTACAGGCTTGTGAATCAGAGCAGATGGTGTGACTGTTTCAGATATCTTTTCAGTTTTCATTCCTTTTATACAGGCAGCTTTCTTTTGCTAATGGAGCAAGCCCTTGGGGGATAAACATCAAGACCTAATACAGAATGCTAAGGTCTTCTGTCCTCAAGATGAAAAGGAGAAAGCTCATAGAAGTAAAGCTGCAGTTTTAGCCCAGGAGGATTAGTTGCCAAGTGCTGTAGTTCAGCAGCATGAGATGGAAAACCCTAATTATTCCATCAGCTGCCTACATTACCTTCACCCAGCCTGGCTGATCGCTGCTGAGTGTCTGCTCTAAAGGAGTGCAGGACAGGTCAGAAGCAGTGAGCGAGATCATGTAGCACCTACCTGTACCGCAGCTGTGCTAGCACTGCCCTGACGACAGAAACTGGATCTCCTAATTCGTCACCCTGGGTTGGTGAGTGCTGGCTGTCCCTTCCCTACCTGAGTGTCCCTGTGAGCTGAGGCACTATCACCTGGAAAACCAGCTCCAGACCTCCTCAGTGAGTAATCAGAGTTCTGAGAAAATTCTTAGGGATCTTTCCTGGTGGTTCTTGTCAGAAATGCAGCACTTGGAGAGTTCACACTATCGCTTCAGCACTGGGTTGTAAATTGGATTACAAGAGAGGAAAGGGACAGTGTGTTCTATTTCTGTTAGTCTAGGCAGACCTCTTAGTATCCTTGAGGACTTTCATAATGGTGCATGTGAACCTTGTTTAAAGCAGAAGTACTGGGTTTGTACTGGCAGTGCAGTCTGCCTCTCTCCCTGGTTAGAGGTAGCTAAATAATCAGGAACCTTTCCCCAAAGCTTTGTAGGCATTTCTACAGCCCTGAACTTGTTGCCATGCTCCTCTCCTTGTGCTTCTGTTCTTAGTGCTGTTTCCTTTAAACAAGAAGTTTGTTCTTGCTCCTGGCTCATCTGTTCAATGTAATACTTGGTCCTTGGGATGCTGATTTGGGAAAAATCTGTTTTAAGGAACAGCTAGTGCTTTAGGTGGTTATGGGTAAGCCATGTACTGATTGATTCAGCTGTGTACAAAACCCTCATGCTCTAGAAATAAGGGGGCTGCCAAACTTAATTGCTTGTCAGTTTATTCTTAACCTGCTGGTAGCTGCTGCTTAGGCTTTGTATTTGCTGCCAAGGAGTGAAGTATAAGTTTACATAAGAACGACAGAAGCAGCTGCGATTTCTTTTCTTTTTTTAGCAGTCAATTATCTTTTTTGCCTTTTTTCTCAGCACAGGCTGGTCTCAGAACTAGCTAGGTGCAATAGGCTTAGCTTGCTGCCAGCTAGGCTTGAGCCTTGCACTTCTGTGGTCGATAGCTTCCAGCCTGTGCCTCCCTCTGCACTTGGGGACAACCCCTCTTTCTGTCAATGTCTTTTCTTGGCCACCTGGTAATGACAGACCTCATTTGTCACTGCAACTGGTGCATCCCTGTGCCAGCCGCTGCTGCTGCTTTTACCTTTCAGAAAAACCTGTGATAAAAAGATGTTGTTGCAGAGGCAATGAGCACATCGTGAAGAATGGCAGGGCTGCCTGGTGCCAAAGGCACACTCTGGGAGCTCCCAAGACAGCTGGCCTTAAAAGGCCTGAACATGTCCATCCCTCTCCATCTGTGCTCACGGAAGTGATGCCGAGGGGATGACCAACACTAGTCCCATTTTACAGGAAGCTGAGACACACTTAGCAACTTCTGTGGTGTCCCCTACATTTGTAGGGGGTATTAAGGAGTTAAGGCAGGGTGTACTATCTCCTTGCTCTACTACATAGCGATACCCTCTAAGTGCATTAATCCAATTTCATGCCATTTCACAGCAATTTTTTATGCTGGTGAATGAACTTGCAACATTTTAATGAGTGTTTTACCCTCATACTTAGTGATTTTTACTGTTCCTTCACTTTGTAGCTGCACTGATAACTTGCTGGTACAGCAAAATATTATTCAGAGGTGTGTTTTGCCTCAGTTGAATGGCCTTGTGTAAAAGGTAAGAAATAATTGCGATGTGGAAGGTGCAGAGCCATGTGACTCATTCAGCCAGTATCAGTGTTCCCTGGATCAGTTTTCCACCATAAGGGTGACTGCCTGGCCAAATCTGACCTTATGTCACATCTGCCGAACTGCTTTGTAGAGGTTTCAAGTGTGTTTGTTCTAAAATGCGACAAGCAGCAAGGCTGGCTGTCATTGACGTTTCCATTGTAGTGTTCTGACACAGTTTCTGCTCATCTTTACTGAAAAAAAATCTGTAGGTGCAGATGAAACCTGGCAAACATAATTGGAAGTCCCTAAAAAATTAATAAAGTTCTACAGGCAGGGCTGGGATGTGGTTTTGCAGCTCGTGCAGTAATTCCTGAACAAGAACCGAGGTTGAGGCTTGGCTACAAGGGGTTACCAAGGGACTGTGTAGTAGTTTCTTTGCTTACATTGTTTTGTTTTTAAAATAACTTTCATCCTTTTGTAACTACTAGCTTTTCAACAGCATGGATGTATTTCCTCTTTAAACCACTGTGAAGTGCCATGTGTCTCTTCTGCACCTCACTTCTAGCAGAAATGTCCTGAGGTGAACACATTTTCCAAGAAAACGTTTTGTTTTGCAGTCCTGCAGCTCCTCAACCAGGATCACTCAGCTCAGTACCTTCTTGTTCTGATAACTCATGCCAGGACTCAGTGTTAGTCTTATTGTTAATTATCAGGAGAAGGTTTGAAAAGACACACATTCTCAGGAGCAAACAATAATGCCATATTTAGGTATGATCCAACCCAAAATTAAATCTAATCATGTTAATTAGAAAATTACATGCTCACCTGCAGAAGTCATACATCAGCAAAGCTGGTGGTAAACCCTTCGTATCTCTGTCAAGCGTTGTTAGGAGTCTTTCAGCAATTAATGTGTTTAAAAATGCTGTAATATTACCAGGAACAGTCGATGTTTCAGCATGCAGAGTGCTGGGGTGATGTTGCTATGGCAGCCTTAACCATGATTTCTTTTTCTTTTTAATGCCAAAATCTTGTTTTCTCAATATCCTGCATTTTAGTTATTGATATTCTTAATATTTAAATGGTTCTTTATAAAGTAGCAAGACTGTTTGTCAGTCATTTTGTTGCTTTTCATATTGTAATTGTTAGTACCAGTAATGCAATCCTACTTTGTGTGGAAGATACTGTAAATATAATCTAATCCAAAAGACTCCACTCAGTGCCATTGTGGCATGAGTCAATATCCAGAGAGGCTGCTGTGAAGCATTTTTTGGTCATAGTTAATTGTTTTTGCACCTCTTTGCTGGTGACTCTGAACATCATGTCTACCCTGGGGTATCAGCACCTTCTAACATGATGGTATGGGGGAAAGGTGTCTCAATATTTCCTTAGTGAAATGAAAACTAGGATGAAAACCAGACAGCCAGTAAAAAAAAAATAAACCAATCTTGTTTTAGCAGAGGTTATGCTGTTCAGCTGCAGCCAGCTCACTGCTGTGTGGGGCAGGGCTGAAGGCACCACAAAGCTGCCTTTGTTCAGAACCACATTTGTGCAGTGGCTCACAGAATGAAGATGCTGCTCAAAAGGGGTTGCAGCCAGCTCTCCTCTCTGGCTAGAGCCTGACCTTCCCCAGAGTGCTGTAAGTGTAAAGTACAGCTGATACCCAGCTGATGAGCAGAGATCTCATAATTGCAATTTATTGCTTTATGGGATTTCTCACATTCTTTGTTTCTCACTCACTGATGCTGGCACGCCACATTTGTGCTCCTATTGTCATTGCAAATCCACATATCAGGAGCAAAAGTAACTGTTGTTCATGCGCTGTAAGCGTGTTTCAGAAACGTGGATGGTGACAAGGTAATAAGCTGTGCAGTGTTTGTGGTAGTTTCCCCCATTTAAAATTCTAATATGTCAGTTTTGTCTTAATGAGAATTGCAAAACAACCCAGGCATCCCTGGGCAAAGCCAGAGATATCTTCCTCTTGCTTAGCTTGAGTCTGGTTTCATTTTGGGAAGCTGAGGAACATGGAAGTGGTGGTACCTGTGCGTGTACTGCTCCTTGGTCTGCACACCCAGAGACAGCTGTGCTGAACTGAGCATGGAAATCTCCTGGAGAGAAATGCCTGACAAAAAGGCAGTCAGAACAAAGCTTGTACAGTCAGTGAGGGCTTGCAGTATCTGGCAAGATACCAGGATGCAAATACTCTTTCTTTAAAGACTTGATTTCTTGTTATGTGCTAATGTGACTCCTGGAGTGATTCTGGAAGAGAAAAAGACTTCAGCAAACATTCATATCCAGATTAGATTTTTTTTTTCCCTTGGCTGCATAAACTTTCATTGTCACTTTACCCACCTTTGCTACAATGAAGCATGGCCTTAACACAGGTAACATTAGAGCAGTAAGGAACCTTTATAGAAGACAAGTGACCTGTAGAGCACCTGGTCTGGAGCAGTGGGAAGGAACAGGAGCGCACAGGGAACCCTGGAGGGGAGGAGTGATGAGCCCCAACAGGAGGTGCAGAGGCACTGTGGGGTCAACCCACAGGATGGAGTGGGCAAATACCCAGAGCTCCAGGTCTGAGCTTGGGTCTGGGGTGGCAGAAGGCAGGGAATGGAGTGAGGAAGCCTGCGGGGGAGGTGCAAAGAGGGTGATTCTCTTACATCCTTCTTGGCATTCTTGTAAGTGGGCACTGTTTTGTCCCTTGGTGAAAACAGATTTCCATTCAGTTCCGCCCACTGTAGGGAGGGGTAGGGAGGCTTCCCCCTGAGCTGCCATCCTCGTGTTCTGCTCTGGTCTTGTTCCCAGCCTGGGGGGGAAACAGTTTCTGTCCCTTGTGGAGCAAGCGAGAAAGATATTGCTGGTATCTGAAATCAAAGATTTATTTATTTATTTTAAATCTTAAATGAAATAAGTATTTCTGTATACCTATAGGTACACATACATACACCACAAACACTGTATATATAAATAAAAATGACAGCATTGTAGTGTTTGCATTGAGCTGCCTGCTTTGGAATGGCTGCGGTCCTGCAAGTAAGTGTTCAGCAGGAATAAGCATTCTCCATAACAAACTGCTGCTGTCAAGTGTTGCAGCAGACAAAGGAAACAAGAGCCAACTCTGGCTTGAATTGATCTCTTTAAAAAAAAAAACCCAAAATGATCATTAAACCCCTGTGGTGTCTTGAAAGCTGCATGCGGAAGAAAGCGTGAACATCGAGCTTGCTGAGGGAATCCTTGCATAAGCCTGTGTAGGCTTTTCTGCTAGTGCTTGTGGTTCGATAAGCTGGAAAACATTTGAAATTAGTATCTTTGTGTGCTACCTTCAGGCAACACATGCAGGGAGTTACAGCTGTAAAGCTCCTCTCCTTGGCTGTTGTTGAATTCAGGTGCTTGCCCTGTGAGGTTCACTTCTTAATATTGACACAAAAGTGTTTTTCTGATGTTAAACACCAACTAGCCAGTCAAGTGAAAGGTAAACTGTGTAAGTGGTGGATGAAGAGCCTGATTGTTTCTTAGGTTCAATGCTGTTCCACGAGGGAGTAGTTAGATCAGAAAGACATTAAAAAGAAAACCTGATTTTTATGGACCAATGGTCTGAAAATTCTGTAAAATTAAAGCCTGTTTTTGTTAAGAAGCTGACGATCAATCTAACAGGGAATTTGTTTAGCCTACACAACAGCAGTTATTGCCTTTGGTGTGGAGGTTCAGCTGAGATGCTGGATGATGAGGCTTAAACTTGAAGCACAGATGAAGCCTCTGTTATAGAATATTAATTAGCTCTGACTATAGAGAATGGTATTTGCAAACGATGCTTCCTCCAGATCAAAACCCACTCTCTTCTTCCCTGCCCCCAGAGTGAAACAACAAAAATGAAAACAAAATGTTCACCAGGATGAAAATGCTTATGCACAGAAAAATGCTGTGGTAGAGCAAATGGCTGTGAGGTGGAGCTGGGGGATGCATTAGGGAGGGCTTCTGCACTGCAACAGCTTGGGATCAGTGCAGGTGTAGAAACTTTTCAGTTAAAGATTGAGCTGAGTGAAGCTGAAAATAGGTATTGTCCTTTGGGCTCTGAAAGAGGCACCAGGTGAAAGCTTCTGTGAGCTCTGGAGCTGGCCCTTGGGTAGTGAAAATGCTTGGAGTTTGTTCGGCCCTAGATCAAGGCCTCAATCCAGTGCAAACAGACCTATTGAAGTGTTTGGTCCTCTGCTTAGCATGAGAACATGAAATATTTGGGTTCACCACTTGGTCCAGCATTCTCCAGTGGGTGCTGCTGAGACAACATGCAGCCATCCCTGAAGAAGACTTCAGGGTTGCACAAGAAGACCACACTAGGAGAGCTATGGTTACCAAACCTCAAAGAAGGTGCAGATAGAGCAGCAAAAATTATGCTTGTTATGAACTGTAACACATTACCCTTAAAACACCTATAGCAAAAACAAGGTTACAACCCCTGTTTCTATACCTTTCAACGTGGTAATAAACGTTCCTGTGCACTTGGCAAAATTTAAGTTAGACTGAAAGTTGTGTGATGACTGTGCATTGTGGAGCTTAACATTTTTTTTAGAACTAGGTAATCATAAAAATGAAAGGCAGTTACTATGGGTCTTAAACAAGAATGTGAGAAAGAATATGTGCTTCAGCAGCAAGTCAAAATCGAATCGTCAAAGACATTGGCATTTTCCTGTCACCTTGGCTCCAACAGGACCTCTTGTATGGGTCTCTATCTGCCTTAATCTCTGGAGGAAAAAGCTGTTTCTGTGTTGCTTAGTAAGTACAGCAGTGAAGGCACATGAAAATTTCAAGCAGTTAGCATAATATTTTTATTTTTTTTATTTTGCTCTTTACCGAGAGGATTTAAATTGGGAAAATGATCTGCTGCAGAATCTTGAGGGTTGGAGTAGAAGTGACGTGCAGAATCTTCATTCTGTCAGCTCAGCCTGTTCGTACATATGCTGAGTGTGGCATATTTAACTGCGGGTTAGCTTGGGAGCTTGTAAGCTTTGAGGTTTTGGGTTTTTTTTTTTTTTAGTATTTGGTAGCAAAATATTAAGATAAAAATATTAAAATAGCAAAAAGGTTTTACACTTAAAATCTGTCATCCAGTCTTCCTGCCACTTTACATAACTTCATGCAATTTTTGTGGGATTGCTGGTACTGAGCCAAGTTAAACTTGATTTCTGCTTAGGTTTGAAGCAAGGAAGGATAAAGATTGTGGACTTGAAAGGAAATGTGCAGGGATAAAATCCCTAATAATTGTCAGAATTCTGTATTCAGAAGGGTAATTAAATCACACTGTGCACCATTGCAAGAAGCTCAGCTTAGAGTAACTTGCAAGTCTGGTTAGGAAAAGGGAATGGCCACAGATTTGCTCTTTCATTCTTGGTTGGTTTGGGGGGTTTTTGGTTTTTTGGGTTTTTTTACTTTCTTGGATAGAAGAGGGAGCAAGGAATGCTTACTTTGACAAAGAAGGACCTGATCTGGGGAGGTGGCCAAAATCAGGATGATGTCTGGGTGCTTTAAATAGCACATCCTCTTTCTTTCTGGTTTTATGTGAATGCTATTTTTTTTTATTCTACTGCTTAAGTTACTTTGGCTATTTCTGTCTGAACCAAAATATAATGTTTTTTCCCCTCTTTTGGTAGCTGCTTCATGAAAGAATAAAAACTGGATGTGAGTTGTGCATTGGGAAGTGATTGATGTGTGCTTGTGCAGCTTGTAGCACTATGAGAAACACGGGTGCAGCTGCTGATGATGTTTGCTAGAAGTAGATTGAAAAAGCAAGAAAATGAAATTGCACGTCTGCACAGACAACCTGTTGTAAAACTGTGGGGCAGGAAGCAATTCCGGAAGCAAAAGCTCCATTTGTTTCTGCGGGACAAAATGAAGAGGCTTCTTCAAGGCCAGGTAGATGAGAATCCAAACCATGCTCATCACTGCCAGCTCTCCCCAGTGGAGATTGAAACAGACATGTTTGTTTGTGGAATAAAGAGGAGCTCTGTGAGCACTGAATTTTCCACTGCTGGAGGGGACTTCTGTCAGGATGCAGGACATGACTCCAAGGGAGTGAGCGAAGTGTGTGTTGGTGAGGTGGAGCTGAACTGGGATGGCTATGTGAAAATACCATGCTCAGTTCAACAGAACAAGAAGGATTTGAAGGGAAATTCTTCTGATGTTACAAAGCAGACCTCTTCTGAAAGAAAGGGCAGAGTGTCTGAGGGGCAGGACCTTTCTTCCCTGAGCATTACCATGAGTTGGAGGGAAGTAGCTGAAAGGCAAGGGTGCTTCCCTCAGGAAAAGCCCACTGCGTACAAGAGCCGCCGATGGCAATCAAGAGATCGCTCAGCTGATGTGGTTGATTACATTGTTAAAGAGCTCCAGGGAATAAGTCGCATCCAGACAGAGATTGCAGAGCTTCGGCAGCACCTCACCTTGATAAAAGGCTCTGTGGATGAAGTCTCCAGCTGTGTGGATACAGTCTTGAGTGAAATAGAAGGCCTTCAAGGTGGTTCTGCTGGCAAAACCCAGGGCAAACATGCTCGAGAGCCAAGTAGGGAGGTACATAAGGAAGAACCAATATTATATTTTTATGGCATCCCAGAAAAAGATGGTGAGAACACAGTAGAGCTTATCTGCAGCTTCTTGTCTGAATATCACTGTTTTAATGGTATCCAGTGCAGTAAGTATATAAAAGATGCTTATAGATCAGATATTGGTACAGGCAAGCCATTAACTCCAAGACCAGCAGTTGTGAAACTCATCAGTTGTGAACAGAGAGACTTTATCTTACAGAAGTCTATCCTTCTGCAAAGCTCAGGGGTCCGGATTGCTACCGATGAAGAGCAAAAGCTGCAGAGTGGCCAAAGGGGCTGCAAAACAGATTCAGTCTCTTCACAGTCTGGCTTGAAGAAAAATCATCACAAGTCAGTGAATCCTGATGCAGCTCAGAGGACTGATGCAGTTGGGCACCTTCGAACAGACTCATGCCAGGTTAAGTGTAAAAGCACGAGCAGGAAAGCACAGTGTGTAGGGGAGAGACTTGACACTGTGCAGAAGTCAGCCTTGACTAAGAAAAGCAACTTGATACCTGAAACAGGGAAGGAAGCGCAAACAATAAGCTGCAGTGAGCAGCCTTCAGATGACAGTGACATTCACCAGGCCCCTTGTGAACCTCTACAAAATCCGCAGGTGACCAATCTGGCCAAATCAGGTGATGGAAATGACTGCTGCTCATCTGATTCTTCGGACCGTGCAAGCCAGATGTGTCCTTCAAGCAATGGTAGTGAGCACGGACTTGACACTGAAAGCATCACTGAGAATGGTTCTTCCCTTCTAGATAAAGATGAGGGGATAACTGCAGAAGAAATTGAAACAGACTGTGATACCCCATGCAAATTTACTAGTGCAGAGAAAGTTGATGTTCAAAGAGAAGATGTTTCTAGTGGGGTGACAACCATTAGCTATGATCATACAACAGATGAAATGGCTGATAGTAGTGACAGCCTGAAAGATATGATCCAAATGGACCTGAATGATCAAGATCCAACTGATCAGGTCTTTAGGGATGTTCTGGAAAATTCCCAGTATTTCCTTGACCATTCCCGGGATAACATTGATCTCGTAGACATGAAGTTTTACACTAATAAGCTTGGGAAAGCTATTCATCACTTCAGGTCCGCTCTGCAGGTGGTGTTTCACAAACTGGAGACAAGCGATTCTGAAATCCTTTTAGAAAATGATAGTGGCTTACAGATGGACGATGACAATACACTCATGCTGACCAGTTCAGGTATGTGTGGCAGCTCTGACAACTTTGCAGAAACCCCGCCTAGTCAGTCCTCTGAGAGCCAGGCGAACACAACTGTCAGCAGTGATCCATTTGCTCAAGTGCAGTTTGTTCCTTCCGGTCTTTCCTCTGTTCCACATGAGTCTCCTGTTTCCAGTTTGATGCCATCATCTGACTGTGAAATCCCTGCTAGGCAGCGCTCACCTCCTGAGGAGCTGGGAGGAGATGTGAACTCTCTACCTGAACAAGCAAAGGAATGCAGACCCATGAGCCTGGACAAGGTGTGCGCGGAGACCATCTACCTGAACAAATGCATCAACAATTTCAAAAACGTGCTGAGGGAAAAGAGGCAAATGCGTAGGAGACTCTTAAAAGAATTAGCACAGGAAGGAAACTGGATTTCTGCTGAGGAGACAAATTCAGGTAAACAAAAAAAATGTTCTTAAGGAAATGTCAAAATCTGATATTTGTGTAGCCAGTAGCCAACACCTCACGCTCTGGGTGAATAGTTTACAAGTTATGAGCAAATAGTTAGGGAGGCAAGTACATATGCTGTACTGACAGTACTGTACTGACCAAAAACCCCTAAAACACACTGAAAGGCACATTAGCAGGCTTCATCACCTTTTTTTTTTTTGAGAGGGAGATTTGCAGTGCATCTTCAAAATAGCAGGTGTTAGAGTTTTTCATCATAATTCGTGACTTGGTTTCTTGTTAAATATAATAGTCAAGACATGTGATAACAAAGTGTGCATTTGAGCTATAAGTAGTGAGATCTGCAGTTTTGGGAACTGAGTGGATCCAGACTTCAACTGGCTCCATCACAAAGTGAGAGTTCTCAGTGTTTAATCACTATTAGATGCTATCCTAGTAGAGACATATAAAAATAAAAATAAAGAAATTGAGACCTGTGTTTTGGTGTTGTTTCCATAACTTGTTCATGAGATGACAATTGTTCCATTTCTGCAGAGCTGCATTGCCTGCACAGGTGGTAAAGTATTTGACCACAGCAGATGTGAACCAATACATTTGTGGAGCAGTGCTTGTTAACCCATTCTTGAGGATGTGAGAGATGGAAATGACAGATATGTTTTGATGGGCCATGTTTTGATAGGGCTTGGTTTGGTAAAACCAAACCTAATCCTGAAACGTTGGTCCATCTACTCCCTCCCTTCAGGCAGCAAGAAAACTTTCTCAGTGTCATCTCTGTCCAAATCACAACACGGTTACAGGAAGAGGCTTGACTGTCTAAAGAGTGGTAGATGTTGAAACTATTGCTTGAAATATTCACATCTTAATGTAAACCTCCCTGTTGCAAATATTTTAATTTTCTCCTTGCAATCATGAAAGATAGAGTAATCAGAACACTCTTTTCCCTCAGTGAAAGAGTTGTCTTGCGCCAAGCATCTTTTCCATTGACTGTGTTTTTGCGGTGAAGAAACAATCTGTCAATCCATATTTGACTTCTGTACCAGTGACCTTCTCAGTTATGTCGATCATAGAACTTGTAATCAGCTCTTCGCTTTCTTATGTTCTATGAGGTCCTTAGTGTAAAGTTGATTCAAACAATGAGTGTTAATGAGAAGCACCAGGATTTCTTACCAGGCTTGGCACAGATACAGACATACTTTTGTCTTTCAAGGGAATGCTTAGATTACTAAAGTGCAGACAGTACAGATGAAACTGATTTTGTTTTTCATTCAGAAACCTGTTTTTATTTTATTTTTTTTCCTTTTTTTTTTTTTGTAGTGTTTGCATAGCACTCAAGTCCTAGACATATGTCCTAATTTTAGGACCTGAGGGGGCAGACAGTGGTTGGGATTAGCATTTGCCACAATGCAACAAAAGTATTGAAATAACCTATTTCTGAACGTGAGAGGAGGCTGCTTATCTCAGCAGAGGCTGAGCAGTACGGGCATGTTCACAAGGCAAGAAGTAACCAAAAGAGTAAAGAAGAGGAAGATCACAGCTGGACTTTGGTGCCTTAGATTTGGCTCCAGTGTGGACTGGCATTCCTGAGCCTCCTTGGTTCAGTTCTTCTGAACATCTAGTGATGTGACAAAGAGTTGATGCTTGTGTGACACTTGAATAAAGGTCTATCTTATATGGTCATTAGGAAAACTGAAGTTACAACAATAAATATGGAATGAAATCACAATGTAGGAAATGTTCTCTAAGGGACAGGAGGAGCTTGAAGAAGTCAAGGGTAGTGTGAAACACTGGATAAAGGATGAAAAATGGGGGAGAACTCAGAAGAAATCCTGGAGGAGATGCCAGGAAGCAAAGCAGCCCAGACCACCAGGGAAGCTGGAAAGGGAGGAGCAGGCTGATCAGGAGTGGAGGTTGAGGGATGTAGTCAAAGCAGCAGTGGTTGTAGAGGACAGACAAGGAGGCAGTGGGTGAATAGCCACTCGGCTGTAGCCAGAGTGAGAGAAGGGGGTGACAGTATTGCCAAGGGCTGTAGAGCAGGGCAAAATTAATCACATACTCATTGAGTTTGAAATAGGGTTGTTTTGGGATGCGTTTTCTGAGAAAGTGAAGTAACAGTTCTATGTGCTGCTTCACTGTACTCTTAAGTTTGAGCCAAGCACTTATTTTATTCCTTTGGAAAAACCTTCATACTCGGAGAGCTAAAAAAGGTGGTTGCTTTGCTTTCTTTCCCAGCTGCAGATGGGTGTTTATGTCTTACTTTAAAAATACAATTTGTTCTTAATAGGCTTTTAAGTTACTGGGTCAAGTCCACTGAAAACCTGGTTCTGCCTGCTGGGTTTTTGGTTCTGAGCCTGAACCACTGCATTACTCATGCCTGCATGGAAGTTTGGTTCAATGTACTTTATCAAATGTGTTTGGCAGCAGTCTGCAGCAAAGGAATGGGTGATAACATTGAAGGTGTTGGTAAATCTCTGTGTTTGAGTGAATCAGAGATGATACACTGGCATAAAGGTTTAAATTATTTATAGTCGTACACAGATGCAAATTACTGGAACAATTTAGAACTTGGCAGATGCATGTAAGTAATTGTTATATTTAATTTGAAGTCAAAAGAGAAAAAATATCCCCTGAAAATCTGAGCAAGCTTTTGAAGTTTTAATTTGAGAAAAAGGAAAAAAAAACAAACCAAAAACCCAAACTGTAAGTGATGAAGGTAGTTTTACTTTGTAAATGTTTAAAAAAAGCCCTGAAATGGTAGTGATTTTTGTAGATGCAAATTGACTGCTAAAAAGAGAAATAGTGAAAGAATTCTGTAGTTGAGCTTTAACTAAGTTAGTTAGTCACTCTTGACTGTGAGCACACCTGCTGTAATGAGACATAACCAGAAGATTTTAAATCTTAGTCTGCAGTTGCTCAGAGCTTTGCCAGACTTTACATTTGGCCTGAAACTGTCCCTAACAGCTTTAAACTGGAAGGGCTCAGAAATCAAAGATACATGTGGAATTTAAGCCAAAATAATCCTCCTCATTTTNGTTTGTATAAAAAGAAGTCTGACCTATATTTGAGAAGCTCTAGTGCCCTCAGGCCTTAAAATTTGGCAGTGCTAGTCTGTGTCAAGAATTTTTCTATGGAAAATCAGCCCCAAATGAGCGAAGCGAATAAGCTTTTGAAAAATGTGTACTTTGCATATGCTCGCTGGTAGCTCGCTACAGTTGAGCTGTTGTGCTGCCAGAGACTCCATCTGTCCTCAGTGCTTTCCAGCCGGGGCCTGGAGCAGGGCTTTTCCTGCTCGGCATGACTGAGAGCCATGGCAGACCGGGGAGGGGGCATGAGTCCAGGTCTTCTGCGTCTTCTGCTCTCGGAGAATTCACAGCAGACATCAGGAAGGAATCTGGTTCAAGTACAAAGGAGATAAAAACCCAGGAACGAGGGAAGTCTGTATCTGCCTGGAACACACTGGAAGAAGTGCAGGGACCAAGTCAGGAGAGACTGGGCTTGGGCTTGAAGATTTTGGGGTGACTGTGCAAAAAGAAGGAAAAAAACAGAGGACTTGAAGTGGAACTGGGTCTGCTTAGGTGAGAAGCTTTTGCTTGATAGAAAGGGACAGGCAGGAGGATGTTACAGAAAGTAACTTCAGAGGGAAACAGTCAGAAGTGTCTGTGCCCAAAAAAGCATGTTCCCTTCCAAGTCTGGGATGGACCTTGTTGTTTCCTCAGCCTCCCCAGGTTGGTAGCTCTGTGCAGAGCTGACTGTGAAAACATGGCACTCCTGCAGCACCGGCTGTTTTGCAGAGGAGAGCAGTGTCCTGCTGCTTGCGTCTTCTCCTCCAGTAACTCATGAAGGAGAGAGCTGCAGGGTGGTCCAGAGGCTTTCCTCCCTGATGAGGATACATGTGGGCACGTCTTAAGGTGGAAAGCAGGGGTTTTATTTTAGCTACAACCCAGCACTTCATTTGCTAAAGTAATTTTACTTCTCCTTAGTGATTGAGTTAAAATAGCTTCTCTATTTTTCTGTCTTAGTGATTGCATGTGTGTAATTACACCCATATAGACAGTAACTTTGAAAACTATTTTAGCTATTAAACCAATTTGAGTGGCCCTTGTTGCCATGAAGATGTTCCTTCCCCTCCATCGTTCATATGCTAATGAGTAACAGGATTCTTCTATGCAGATACAGAATTATCTGATTGGAATACTTCAAAAATACCATGTCTGTACCGGAAGTTTTGAGTATGACTCTCGTATAACTTTTTACTAGCCTTGAAATTGGCTATCCATAAACATGAGATTTAGTGTAGGAGGCTTCTGGATTTTTTTTTTTTTTCCTCAGAGGAGAATTGCCTAGATTTATAAAACCAGAAAATATATCTCTGCATTATGGTATTTGCAAAAGCAAAATGTGTTCCGTGGGAGCTACCAGTTTCCTTGTAACAGGCAAAATGTACAGGGGGCGAGGAGGGAAGGAGCGGGGATGCTTCAGATGCAGGCAGTGGATGCAATGTAGGGGGGAAGGGGGAACAAATCTGTTCCTCTCTGAAATAAATACAGCTTCTCTTTCCAGTGTGGCAAATAGCAGCTCTAATTCTGTTTTAAGATTACTTAAAATTCTTAAGTTAATAAAACAGGAACTGTAACTCTAAAAAAATCAACTCTCAAAAGCATATGTTCTAATGTATGTGCAGTTATGGATGAAATTTGATTAGTTTAACTCGAGATTAATTGATAGAGATTAATTAACTGGTGTATGTCCCAGGAAGCACATGGGAAAACTCTCTGCTGCACAAATATTTTATCAACTTGTGGCAAATGTTTACCCCACTTTCTGAAAACATTTTGCAGAGCTTTTGGCAGAAATTCGGTCTATTAACTTTTGTTCCTCTCCTTCTTCTCTTTTTTTCTTCACAGAAGGAGGTAGAGGAGAGCTCCAGGTTGTACATGTTGTCCCTTGTAACCAGCATCTCTTTCTGAAACTCCTGTGTGTGCATGCTTTGTCTTCACATAGCCAATTGCTCCCAGTGAGGAGCTGAGATTCAGTTTAGCATGTTATGATTGTCAGAGGAATTGTCAACTCTGTGTACAAGTTAAGAGTCTGTTCAGTGCGTGTTACCTTGTATGAAGAGGAAGATTGAATGCTTGGAGTGATCTCCTGCCTTTGGTGCTCTATGGGGTGTGTGCAATGTGCACAGGCACCACGTTAGCAGAGTACAAATTGTTCATCTTGTTTTTTCCAGTCTTCCTTTTTATGAGTCTTGTTTAAACCAAGTATTTCCTCATTTTTCATCCATTGTATTGTTTCATTCCATGGTTCGTACACTGAGAACAATTAAAGTACCACCATGGGCTTATAATACTGAGATCAAGCGAGACTATGGGTGGTGGGGGGTGTCTGCTGCAGATCCCAAGCCTTTTTAGCTAGCTACAGGCTGCAGCTTGCTTTGAGCAGCACTGCATGCCCTGTGGGAAGGGCAGGACTTTCCCTTAATACCTACAGCTATTGTCTCTCCGCTCATGGACCAGTTGCTTCTCTGCTTTATCATCCTGTGGGCAACAGGTAACACTTTTCCTCCTACGAGGATCCACAGAAATTTTTTTCAACTGCTATGTAACGTCTTAGTTTGTGTTTCCAACTGTACCTCATATAGAGAAATTCCTGGCTCTTGGGATTCTCAACTCATGTATTTTCTTGAATCTATGTTGCGTGGATTCAGCACTTGCTGTGCTTCTGCCTCTCCCTTGGTTGTATGAATCAGGCTAAATCAGCTTCCTGGAGTAGGCTGAACGTTACACGGCTTTTGGGCCTCCATGCAGATCTCGTACTTTGAATTTGCATTTCTAAGCCTTATTGCTCACATATCAGTAGTTTTGTTTCATTCTTGCTGGTAAATGTCTGCCCATTAATGCTTTCTCAGGAAGACAGAGATATCCAGTGTCAGATCCTGGTGTCAAATTCATCCTCTTCTGGCTTCAGTGCAAAATACTGCAGCCTCCTTTCAGCTGCTCCTCTGGCAGCTGGAAAACTAATACTGGAAGATAAATCAGGTGGAAGTAGCTTCCTTTGGGGCTCTTCAGACATTATTGAAAATTATGCTCTTACAGAATACAGTGAATTAAAAATAATTCCTTGGCTTGTTGCAGCCTTGGATTTCATGTACTAGACAGACTAGTTTAATTGGAATAGCTTAGTTCAGTCTGATTCTGCTAATACCCCTGAAGAAATGGTCTAATTAGGCATGACCAGAAGTTTGATATAGACAAGGAAACCATTGTTCCTTTTTTTAGCCTGATTCAGATTAATCTATAGCTAAATTGAGGTCTTTGAGGTTTAATAATGAAAGATGGTATTTGAAAACAAGTTAGGATAATTTTAAAAATAAATAAAAGTCCTTATTGATTTTTTTGTATCTGTTTAAACAAAGCAGCCTTCAATGTTTTACATCTGTTTTTTATCTAAGAGGATAATACGCTAGACACAGTACTTAACCGTGACGGAAAGGTACATTGTTAGAAAGCCTTTTATGTGGAGAGATGGTTTTACATGAGGGAGCTAACAGATCGGAGGATGTTCTTACTTTTCCTTGTGCTGCTCTGGAATTGGTGATTTATTTATTTATTTATTTATTTATTTATTCTTTTTTTTAATGCTTCTGCTCATTGTACTTCTGTAGAAAAGAAAGTCCATAAAGAATCGTCCTGCCCACTACATCTCCTTATTGTGTCTGAGATAAATTGCAAAATTTTCACACTGCAGCTTGGTGAAATGACTTCTCAAATTACTTCTAAGTGTAACTGCTGCTTTTCCTGAATAAGCAAACTAGGATCAGTCTCCTTTTTAGGCTTCCTAAATAGTGTGTTCCCTATGATTGAATATTTTGCCTTCAATGATCGTATCTGTTGACTTGTTTAATCCAGGTATGAAAATTATGCTACTCTGCCACTGGCATTATTTTGCTAACTTGTTTTTGGTTGACAAGAAACTTTAATTACTTGGAGACCATTCAGCAACTGACTGCAGTGTGCTTTACTGCCAGTGAGTATACTGCATTACTATGCACGACAAGCACTTCCCCGGCTGAAGGTATTTGGTGAACAGCGGGTTTAAAACTGTCATCCTTCAGTATCAGAAATTAAAAAAAAAATTAATAGAGATGTCATGAACTGTTTTGTTTACATGTTTGCTTCTCCATTGTTTCAGTGCTTCTTTGTATGCTTACTGGAGATTTAAAAAGAAAAGTAAATTCGGATTCAGACTAGTCTGTCTGCTTTCAAGGAGAGATCAAGTGACAGAGCTGTGCAGAGAAGCAAAGCATAAGCCAGCAAAAGACTAGTTGTGACATGCAGCATGTGGATGTCTAGATGTTAAATGTGCCTTCTTGCCCTTTGCCCCCCCATTTGCTTCAGGAAGAACAGTGCTAAAAACTGTCACAATTGTTCCAGTGTTCTTACCCATCTGCCCATCATTTCTGCTTGCCCAGGCTCCTAAGGAAGCTGGGCTGTTTTGATGGGCTGAACTTGAGCAGATCCATGGCTGGTGACAAGACCCTGAGCAGCTGCTGGAGCCCTCCTGTGTCCTGGTGCAAGTGCTGCCTTCAGAGGGTGGGAAACTCCTCAGCTGCAGCAAATCCTAAATCCATCTAAACAACATTGCCATTTGCCTTGTTTAAACGAGGATGAATATATGAAGTGTTCCTACTCACAACAGTGGTGTAAACTGTGGGTTAGAGTGTTTAGCCAGCACTCTCAGAGGTGTCTGCACCCTGTTAACCGCCATGCCAACACTTGTAGGTAATGCAACCCCTGTTGTTGCAGTGTTCACTGCCATCAGCTCTTTCTGTTGGGCACCTGAGTTCTGTATCAATAATTCTCTGGTGTTTGTCATCAGCCTATTTTATCAGCAGATCCTGCTTACTCCCAGTAGCTTCCTTATTGCGTTGTCGGTGGCTGGCTCACAGTTACAGTAACTTGTTTACCCACCTTAAAGATCCCTGCTCCTTCTCAGGTTATCTGGCCTTATTAATGTTACATTGCATCAAAAGCATTTTGTTGAAATGAAAATTCAGTTGGTAATTCATTTTTGTGGTCTAAAGAAAAATGGTTGCTTTGTCAAACAAAAAATGCTTTCAAAAACTGGTGTGCCCTACATGATATTTTCCCTGTTTTCCAATTCCCTGCATGCTAATTCTTTCCTTTATGTTTGCTCTGAAGCTTTTCAATCTGTTGAAGTCAATAATGAGCCTACGCTAGTCTAGATCACATTTCCCTCCTTCCCCCACACACCTTAACTGTGGATACTGCATTGGCTCTTCTACACTCTGAAGGCATCAGCTCTCATTTGATGGATGTCAGGTGCTGGTTCTCTTGGCATTTTCTTAGGGAGAATGCTGCCTGGAGCAAATCACCTCTTTGCTTTCAGCTGGTGATAACTGCTGTTTCCACACAGCTATCACCTGCCTTGCCCCTGCATCAATATTGTCACTTAACGAAAGCTCTTTCTTTTGTTCTGTGCTGTTGTACCAAGTAAATTTTTAATTTTGACCCTAAAGAAGCTCTCTCTCTTCTCTTGTTTTCTTTTTATTTGCATATCTAAAAGGCTTGGCAAAAAGTAGTTAAAATAAATGAGCAGAAGTACAGTTTATCTGGACTCCTGGCAATTTTCACTTGTCATGTCTCAAAATCTGGGAGATGATGGAGGCTTGTTTCCTGATCACACTTTCTGCCCTTCTCTGCATCTACACTCCCGGCCATTCTCTGACTCATGGTTGCCTGTAGGAAATAGTTTTTGATCAGTTAGCAGCTTTTCCTGGATCATCTTTCCTGAGTATAGTTCTTGATACTTTTGTGATCTCCAGGCTGCAGTATTGCTTGTGCTATTCCAGATCTGTTAATGTCTGAAATAGTGGCTGCTTATATTTAGAGTTTCTCGGATAAACTGATGAAAAATCTGTTGCACTCTAATTCCTTTTACCAGTAAAGGAAGCAGTTTGTTTGTCATTCTCTGTCATTCGGTACAGTGCAGTTCAGATCCGTGTCATGGTTAGGCCAGTATAAAGCGCTGTTCCATTTTAAGATTGTTTTCTGGCTGCAGCTCTTCCAGGTCTTAAAAGGCAAAGGCAGGGATGACCTTCCTTGTGTGCTCTGAAGGATCTGATTGCATTTGCTTCACAAAATCTACTTTCTTGTCCAGGACTTGATTCCTTCAGGGGAAATGCAGGTTTCAGGCTGAGGGGTTTTGGAAGCACAGCTTGGAGCGGAGATATGTAGAGCACAATCCTTCCTGCAGAAGCCTGGATCCTGGTATGTTGCTCTGGCTGTGGGGGAAACATGCATGTGTGCTGGACCATGGGTCTCACCTCCTGCCTGCTCTGCAGACTGTGTGATCATGTAGAAAAGCTGGAGTGTCCATTCTGTTGTGGATAATGTCTTCTTGTTCATGCCTGTTTAAAAATAAAGTAAAATATGTAGTCTTCAGATCTGCATAGCCCTGGAGTCCTAGGGCTAACTAATAAAAAGTTTGGACTTTTGTTCATTACAAGTTGAACTCAAATAGAAACTTGTTTTCCTTGGTTATTTCTGCTCTTCTTGGCAGACATCGCCTGCACCTGTGAAGAATCCACCCAAAGGTTGCACAGCTCATCCAAAGCACAGGACAAAATAAATGAATCCTTATTTTAGGGCTGTGTTCTTTTATCTTGCATAAAACTGGAGCTTATTTCCTGACATACTCCTTTGCTTTATGATGTTTCTCAGGTTGCAAGTCCCATGGCTGGAAATAATTTGTTTTCCAGTGTGTGCAAGTTACAGCCTCATTGTACTCTTGGCAGACATGATTATCTGAGGTTGGAGTGTGAACTATTAGCTGTGCTGTTTCAAACCAGCTTTTCCTTCAGGGAGTGCAGGAGAATGTATGAACTGTAAGCTGGAACGAAGACGTTTTCATGCATAGGAAAACCATTTTCTCTTTATCCTTTTTTTTTTTCCCAGGTACATTGCAAGTGTTTCAGCACTTCTCAGCTCTAATCAGTCCACTTAAGGTTTTTCAAAGAAACAAAACATTGCTTTATGATATGCTTATAATATGAACATAAGAACATGATTTGAATTCATGAATATGAATCCTCGTGTTTGCAGTCTGTAGTGTTTTTCATCATACTGTGAGATCCCAGTTCACCTGCAGTCATCTTGCAAGCAATGGCTCTTGTTTGACACCTTGTTGGAAATTAAATACTTGCATATGAATGGGTGAAGCTGCAGTGGAACCTCCCTGCTTAGAGAGCTAAAGAGTCTTTGCATTTGAGCATGAACAAAGCTCAGAAGTGCTTGTGCAAAGTTTCATGCTGATCAGTCATTTGTGCATTTCATACAGGTGCTTTTAATTTCTAACCTCTTCATTATGACCATTTTCACGTAAATGGTGACCTGTAGTAACTGGAGCTCTCCAATAGCTCATGGTTTTTCTGTTGGGTTGGAAAAAACTCAAACCAGTTGGTCTTCAAGACTGCCTTTTGAAAGAGGAGGTGCACTGAACAGGCTCTTCAGGTTCTGGTCCTACGTGTTCAATGAAATTGCATAGCCTGTCTGTGTCTTGTATGACTTGTTGTGAAGTGTTGGTCACTGGAGGTGCTTGAACGAGTTTCTGTATGCATTTGCCTGCATGCAGTGTGGTCTGTTATCCTTTCCACATAATATAATCTGAGTAATTTTTCTGGCATTTTTGGAAACTTATTTCATATTGTTCTTTTCCTTTCCCCCATTTAAGAGTCAAGATGAGGCTGATCCATCAAAACCACCCTGGCTCAAAGGAGGGTAAGTGGTATTTTGAGACCTTTTTTTCTTGTGTTTATAATTGCAGTGTACTTTGAAGTCCACAGTTCAACCTAAGTAAAAGCAGCACTTCTGATGCTTTTAATGGCTGTTGTCAAGAATAATCAAGTGACCATGCCTCACTTAGGGCCAGGATGCTGCTATATTTCAGACTGTCCACCAGCTGGAGGTGTGCCATGCAGCTCTTCAAGAGATCTCTGGTTAAGAACAAGGTTATAGTTGCAGTGCATAATCTATAACATGATGGCAGCAAGTGCTTATGGCAGCAGTATTAAATAGTCCTTACTGAGCACCACAGAGTGGTCTGGATTAAATAGTTTTTCCTGAATAAGTCACTTATAGCATCAAGGAAGGTAAAGAGTAGCTCCGAAAGATTGCTATCTTTTGCTCTTAGAAAAAAAAAAAGCAGCTTTGGGGAAGTCTTTTGTCTTTGCAATGATTTCTGTGGTCATTGTAGCAGTCAAAACTGCAGTAACTCTGGGGATTGTTGCAGTTTATTATTTTTAAAGCAGTGATCATCATGTGCTTCTTGCATAGGTAAGAGTGAGAGGCTGTGCGTTCTCTCCACCACACGCTACTCACAGCAAATGAAGCAGACAGATTCTGATTGTGTGTAATTTCAGCATGACACTCTGCATAATAGGTGCCAGCATGGTAGCTGCCCTAGAATCCTCTCTGGAAAAAAAAAAGACAATGACACATTTTACAAGCTGCTAGGTTATGTGCTTTGTACACCATTAGAGTGATACGGTTTGGTGGTGGTACTCATTAGGAGTCGACGTGGCAGCAGATTTGCCCAGAAATCTCAGCAAGATGTTGGCTTGCTACATGCATAAGTTAATTCTTGTACGACTGAAGGAAGCTCCCCTAATGAAACGCAAAGTTAAATCGGAGGCTTCATTATATGGCTTTCTGCTTTTGGAGTCATTGTTCTGTGATGTTGGTATTCCCGCATAGCATCCTCCACACCTGCGGATGCCTGGAGCTGCCTAGCAACCCTGCACCTTTACTAAGGAGCCTGGGACTTTGCTGAGCAGGCTGCTGGAGAACTGACAATTAGCAGGAGAAGACGACGGTGATTTATTCTGGCTATAAACAGCACCTTCTCCTGCTTTAACAAGGAGACAATGTACTGAGTTTATTGGTTCACATACACAAAATGATTTCCCAGCCTGAAAGATGAATACACCTACAGTCTTGAAATACTTAAAATTGTGTTTTGTCAATTCAAGGAAATGTTTGCTTTAGTCTGTAATTTTTTTCCCTTTCTATGTGAGCTATAACAGAGCAAACTGGCTAATGTAGATTTGAAAAATGCTTGGCTTATTCATTGTATTCTAAATGCAAGTGATTTCCAGAAAAGGTGGTTGTGAGAGATGAACCTTTAATTCCACCATTAGCCACGTCTTCGCTTATCAGCCACAAAGCACTTAGGTTTTGAGTTCCTCTTTCATATGAAGATTAGAGAAGCGGTCTCCTTTGAAGGAAGTAATCATCTTCTGCCATTGCAAACCATCTTTGCTTGCTTAAATTTTCAAGATTTAATGGAAGCATCTGTGTGATAAAACTTGCATTAAAAGATGAATACTTGGCTTGAAGCTATTTGGACTCTTAGCATAATGCAACAGTAGCTCCCTGTCTTTAGTCACTGGCTTTGGAGAGGTAGCTTCAAAAAAAGGTACAATTGGTATTATGGATCAGTCTCTGAGTGTACTGTATCTATTTATTTTATTTATTAGTGCAAATCGTCATCTGATACAGAAATGCTATTCACTCCTCAATACAGCACTCCATAATAATGCTATAAATGCTACATGCATTACAGAGAAGAGTTACCCTATTACATACAAAGCCACAGTCTCCACATTTGAATCATTGTCAGTACTTCTGCCTGTGCAAACACCATAATTTTGTTAAACGAAGTAGAGTTTGTGCTTGTATAGAGATTGAGGTAGCTGAAAGCACAACAAGCTGAATAATTTTTAAAATTAAGAATTGTTACTGAATTATTTTTTTTTAGCATTAACAAGCTAAAACCAGGTCACCAGAGTGTATAAGTATCTAGGTACCAGGATACCTCTCTTCAGTGATGAATACAGGTATCTTTCAAATATGCTTGTTCTCTGTCAGTCTGGCTTACAGCTGTTTCTGTCATAAAATTCAGTCTATTTTAAATATTTTGCAACAAACCAGGTTTTAACTAGACACGTTTCTCAAGCACAATAATTTGTTTAAGCTCATCTTGAATTTGTAAAACATGCATTTTTAATGTTTTTCTTTCCTGAGAAATGTCAGAATATCACAGTTCCCTTTCAATTGAATTAGAAAAAATAATAATTGGAAACTGTGTAGAAAAGAAGTGTAAATTCTCAGCTGTGCCACTGACTTTTTAGCCAGATCACTGACTGGATTTTTACTTGTGACCATTTTATTGCATCATTTTAGATTATACACTCTCCCTTTCTATTTTGCACATGCTTTCATAATTCAAGTGGTTTGACACACATCTTTGACCCAGAATTTACTGATAAGCTGTATTGTGATTTAAATAATGCTGGAATTATTGGCATCAGTTGGGTAGTCTTCTGTGACATCTATTTTACTGCAAAACAGTGTCACTAGTATCAGAAAGGGTTTGTAACGCTAGGGTAGCAGATGAAATTCCATGTTTCATTTCAGCAAGACTGGTCTTAGTTCTGGCAATATAAACACTTTATGCAGCTATTTCTTATTTCTTGGTGTGGTTCAGCTTTTTCTATAATAAACCACAAGTGGGATTATTTCAGTGTAACGTGGGCAAAAAGTTTTTCAGGAATTCTCTCTTGGAAATGAGTAGCCTCTAGTAAAAACACCATGTAGCCTCACTGCAAGGATTTCCAGCATTGGAAAACTGTTCTTATTCTTGTCCAAAGATTACAATAGTTTTAATTAACTGCTTCACTTTCCTCATGTCAAGTTCTGCCTTTCATTCCCAGCTGTGAGGTTTAGTTGTCGCAGCTGACTGCGGGTGGCTGGTGCTCGTCGTGTAGGAGCGCAGAGAGCCATGCACAGTACTGCGGTGCAGATGTGACTCATGCTGCATGCAGAGCTGGCACAGTTCGCGCAGTTACACGTGACTGCTCACCTTCCCACCAGCCTTGTTCAGCCAGCAGCAGCTGTCAACTCGGCCATGGCTTGGACATGCCACCCTCCTACACCCCATCAAAAAAGTTGATTTTGCAATTACAGCACTATGTCATGTTTCTGTATATAATCAACTCTTTCTCTCTTTGACACTGCCTCATGCTAGGTTGTGCCATGATGTCCTTGCCTATCCTAGAGCATGGGCTGCTGTAATGTTGATTTGGTCACTGTTTTTATCCTGGAAGTTCTTTTGGCTGTATTGAAAGGGGATTTGAGTAGGTCCCGCTTGCTGAGTGGTGCAGGTTGCCTCTTGTCACTTACCAGCCTCTCAATTTTCCTGACATGAGTAAAGTTCTAGTGGCAGTTTGGTTTCCCAGATTGCTTTAGAGAGTAGCTCCATGTGTGTCTTTTATTGCAGTAAGAGCTGTTTGACCCATACTCCTGTTCCCTGTAGTTGTGGTGTCCTAAAACATTTCAGCTGGGTGTGGTGTACCAAATCAGCGAAATATGCAGGTTTAAAGTTCCAGCCAGTTTATCACGCAAATGCAAAAGGGTGTAACCCAGACTGGTATGGGGTGAAGACAAATGGCTAAGGATAGAGAGGCAGAAGGTTCCTTTACAGCCTCTATAAGCAAGAAAAAGGCCTCAGGAACCATATTCTTAGTGTTAGGAAGGCATGAGAGCAGTGTGGAGATGGGGAAATTGAGTGAGACACTGGGAGGGGCTGTGGGTTTCATCTGGCAGCTGGGTGTTCACTGCAGGTAGAGGGAGTCACATCGCAAGTCTATTCTTCAGTTCAGGGCAAATATGATAGGCCCAACAGCAAAGGAATGGGTGCTTAGTTCCCAACCTTCACAAAAAAACCCCAAATAAGCAGTATCTCAAGGACTTACAGACACAGGCAGTTGATTTACTGTGGTCCCTTAAGTTGAACTAACAGCCCTTCTTCAAGCACAGGTGCACATCCATGCGGTGTTTTTAGTGCAGGGCAGGATTCAGATACAGATTATTCAGGCTAGTGTCATCAGGAAAGAAGGAGGCTGTCATATTTTATTTCTGCAGACTCCCAAGTGTTGCTGGGGTAATGCCCCTTTTGCTCCTTCGCCACCTCCATAAGCAAACGGCAGCTCTTGTGTGTAGTGGTGTGTGTGGCTTGAAATGCTGAGCACCAAATAAAAATCACCTCATTTCTTCTCAGATGTGAGGTTTTCCCTCTAATAATTATATGGACCTCAAAGGCCAGGATATTAAGTTATGTTGTAGCCTAGAGCAAATTGTTAAGTTGCAGCTTCCTGCCCTGGGGTTGATCCACTTCAGCATGCTCCCTCCCAAGCAGTGACACTGGGCAAGAATGTCTGAATGGTTGTGTGTGAAGCTAAATGATAATTTTTAGCATTAACTTTACACTTTCTTAGGTATAATCTCCTGAGTGATTTTGCTTCCTCCAGTAAAGCTTCCCCACCACACCCTAACCCTCAATTAATTAAATGGAGAGAAAGGGGGTGGAGAAAGGCTGTAGACAGGATGTTTCACATTTCCAAAGTCTTTCCTGCCATGATGCTCAACTGAGCTGTCCCCGAGGAACACAAAGTACTTCTGAAAGCAGAGATGTGTGGCTCAGTTGCCACAGACAAAGGTGCATGTGAATTATTGCCACAGGGCTCTTGTTCTGCTGTATTTTTGCCAAAATGGTGCCCCATAGAAGCAGCAGGGATAAGGCTGCCTTCGCCCACCGTGCTGGTGGCAATGAGTCTGAAGCAGTGGTTGTTCTGCAAGCACGTGTCAATCCTACTGTGAGCTGGTTCAGACCCTCAGCTCTGAGGTGGGGAAAATGACGTTTTTTCAGTGTGTGTTAATGGCTTTGATTTATTATTAAGTTGTGTTTGCCACACACTGATTTTTGCTTTTCTCGTTGACTGTGATATTGACTAGGAGACTTTGATGAAAGCTTTTTGCTCATCTGTTTACTGTCTATCACTGCTGATGACATTTTTAATCTTATTTTTTTTTCCTTCCTCCTGAATTTACAGGCCTGCAGGTGGTCTCTATGGTATTGATAGCATGCCTGATTTACGCAAAAAAAAGCCAATTCCACTTGTCAGTGATCTGGTAAGAGTTTTTCCTTCAGTAACACAATTATTGGTGCAAGTGACTTGCTTTTTGACATACGGTAACATTCATTGTCACTTCAAGAAGTTGAAGGTTTCCTGTTTATTTAAATGATTTCTTACAGTAAGAGGTTAGCAGTTGTGCTTGGAAAAATCTTAGTGAGAATGAGCTACAGTTTCACAGACAGTCATATCCATTTGGCAGAATTCAGATATTTTTCATGTTCTTTCCTTTTTTTTTTCTATACAGAATATTTGCTTATTTTTAGGCCTGCATTATTTTTAAATCTTTTCCTAAAAATCATATACTTTGGGGAAAGGTACAATGTCCATGTGAGGTTTGGCAACTTACCAGACAGTTGGAATTTCAGAGGATAGATAAATGAGCATATGTGCTTGGATTTTTAAAGTAATTTGCAATATTGCCAATATTGCATTGAGGAAGCACAAGAACCAAGCAAGTAATGAGGACAAGTTTCATATGCTTGTGTGATATGGTGAAATAAGACTTATGTGGGACAAATGGTTTTCTGTTGGCTGTGTTCAGTACACGCAGTGATTTCATACTTGGTAGAAATGCTGTAACAGCTGAAAGACCAAAGTTTCCATATCCTGTAATTCCTGTGAAAAGATGCATGTGATTCTCTCTGCCAGCTTATGCATGGGAAGCTTAATGTGTGTCTTACTGACTGCTTGTATCTTAAATCTTTGCAATAATGGCATTAACTTGTGTTACTTCTTTTGTATGCTTTCCTTCTCTCTCTCCACAGGCCATGGTAAGTGAAGCCAAAGGCTACTCAGCAAGTCTTCACCAGAAACAAAAATTATTTTACCTTATTTTCCCTCCACTTTTTTGCTTTTTATTTTGAACCTGCAATACTGCAGTGCATGTGCATCCATCACTCTGTCCTGCTCCATCACTGATGGAATGAACTTTTTCAATCTGCCTTCAAACAGGATAAATCAGAGCATCAAGGGAGTTTTATGATAGGGTTTGATGTTTTCAAAGCAGATCTTGCTAGCTTTAATTTCTGTCTTTGCTTTCATCCAATTGGAGTGGCTTGCTGAAGAAATCCTTTGTATTTCAATGTGAGGTTCTGCAAAGGCACTGTCCTGGGCTGTCCAAGGCTGCAGAACGTAGTGTTGGTGTGATGCAAAGGAGACAGCTTTGAGGGGGAAATGCTGTTCATTGTATTCAGTGATGGCAAGTGAATGTGATACACAGCACATTCAAACCTGTGCTCCCAACCCAGTCTGTCCTTTTTTTTAACCTGTTTATTTGTAACCCTTTCACCGTCTTGTTTGGGGATGTTGTGTGTGTTGTAAAACTGATGAAATAATCTCCTTTTGGCTATGAATAAAGTTAGATGTAGAAGTCTGAGTCCCGCACAGTGACCTTAGGCAACAGGAGAATTACCATTGCTACCAGAACATAGAAGTGGAGATGTGAACCCAGGTTTCATTGACAGTTCCACCAGAGAAACAAATAAAAATTTACCAGAATGAGCCTGGTTGTGGGCAGATGGAAACTAGTTAGTGACCTTTTAGAGTATGCATTTGACTCTTCTCAGGTGTGGGCTATCATTTAAGAAACCAACTTGAATGTAATAGACTTCTGGTTTAGTGTCTGGGATGACAGAGTCCCTTTGGTCACATCTCTGGGCACACAGTGCATGTGCATTTCTGCATATTGGTGGTGAATAACAAACTTTCTTCCTTATTAGTCACTGGTTCAGTCCCGGAAAGCCGGAATTACCTCAGCAATGGCCACTAGAACATCTCTCAAAGATGAAGAGCTGGTAAGTGGGAGGGTTGCTTGGCTCCTATTAGCTTTTAGTCAGCAAATTAAGGGAATTTGGCTCTCTGGGATGCAGAGCCAGCTTCACAGATGCCTAAAAATATAGATGCAAGGCTTCTTGTATCAATTGTTTAAGAAACCAAATGTGAAAAAAATAACATTTAATGTGTCAATATGATCCTGAAAGATGTAACCTTACCATTTCCTTCTGTGCTATCTACCATGGGGGATAGTGTGTGAAACTTGCTTTATGCAAAATATCCCTCATCCACAAGCCTTATTTCTTTTCTTCTCTCTCTCTTATTAAATGCTTGGAGAAACATTTTTGGAAGGGTATCCTCTGCTGCTGCTTGTAAAAGTTTGGTAAATTTGACCACGTGAGCCATGTAGATTTATTGCACTGCTCATGTTTTTTCTCTTAAAACTCACGTGTTAACCAGCAAAAACAGGTTCAGTCACCTTCCTGGATGTTGGTTTTATGTGTGCTCTTGCCTTTCAGAAATCTCATGTCTATAAGAAGACTTTGCAAGCCTTAATTTACCCCATCTCTTGTACAACCCCGCACAACTTTGAAGTGTGGACAGCCACAACTCCTACCTACTGTTATGAATGTGAGGGGCTGCTGTGGGGTATTGCACGGCAGGGAATGCGCTGCGGTGAATGTGGAGTCAAGTGCCATGAGAAGTGCCAAGACTTGCTCAACGCTGACTGCTTGCAGAGTGAGTAGTGACCAGTAGAGCATGGCTATCCCAAAAGTGTTGCCAGAGCTTTCCTAAACGTATAGGTGATACCTCAGTGATCAGTTAAGCTGCATTTATTAAAATGACTGCATGTTTTCTGAAAAGGTGCCATTGGGTTAAACCTACCCCCATCACCCTGTGGACACAGGCAGCTCCACTGGTGCAGAAGAACATCTTTGCAACATTGTGCTTGATGTGCTTTAAAAGAGGGTTTCAGTCTTGATTCGTTCACATATATTTGGTTTTAAGCCGTATAGTGTTTCATCTCTGTCGGTGTCAGCTCAGGGGGTGTATTTGCTAACGTAACCTGCATGGAAGAGTAGCAGTGGGCTGGGTGAATAGGGTACTAGGCTGGATATTCTGATTTTTGTTCTATCTCTCCTCCCTGGTATCCCAGTCAGGTTGCTTTTTTTTAACCATCAACCTGTTTTACTGTTTTAAGCTCTTCAGAGCAGCACTGGGTTCCTGCATAAGGGACAGCATCCATGGACTTGGCTCGGATTCTCTCTACCAAGGGCAGATTGACAAGGCATTTTGTCTTTTTAACAGTAGAGCATCATGGCTGAATCACTTTAGGAACCTGGGACTGAGCCAGCTGAGATGATGGGTCAGATAGGAAGGTGTTGTTTGAGTGTACGGGCAGTATTTCATCTTCCTAATAGCAGTTCTGTTTATTTTGTTGTTCTCTGCAGTGTTCAGAAACTAAGCCCTCTCTTCAAAGAAGAGCTCTCCAAAGAGTTGTGACTCTGCAGAATAAATGAAGCCTTACACAAACAATCTTAGAATCATAGAATCATTATGGTTGGAAGGGACCTCCAGGGTCATCAAGCCCAACCTTTATCCCATCATATTCCTAACCATTGGACCATGGCGACCAATGGAGAAGTTGAAAAGGACCTGATTAAAGGGGGGCGAGAGAAAAAGTATTAATTTGGGTATCTAGCTTGGTCAGGGTGTTTTTATTTACTTGTAAAACAATTTCTTGATTTGGTCTCAAATTTATGTTCCTGCTTGAAAGCAAAATATCTTAGTCTAAACAGAACAGAAATTTCTGCCATATGTGCTAAATCTTGAGTAGGAAGGTGGGGCTGTTTCTGTTCCCTCTCAATTTTCTTGGCATCCCAGCTCGATGGACTAAGTCTAAGGAATCAGAAAAGTTTGTGAAGTATAAAGAGACTTATTGCAAATAGTGATTATAGGAATATAAAGTGACAAATCTCTTACCTGTCTTAGACTCCAGTTGTTTGTCAAAACCAGACTGGATAATCCAGCAAGGGATACTAGTGAATCATAGGTCATTAATTTCTTCTTGTGATTTATCTTGAGACCCCAAAGGGATGTTGTTTATGCTTGTACTTTTGATATGTGCAGAGATACCTTGGCTTTGTTACAACTGTTTTGTGACTAAGCAGAGAGCTGCTGTGTTGCAGTTGGTTCAGGAGCATGTAGTTAAACCCTAAGTCAGTTTTCTGTCAAAGCCCGATATCTTGAATCTAACTGACCCTCTATAACTTTATTTGTTTCTGGAGTTCACCAGAACCCTCTACTGACTGGTGAATTTCAGATTCGAGAGGAAAAGCTGCTGATGCGCACAACCAGATTTGATTCAGAAGCATGTCTGAGATGTTGTAACATTGCAATGAGGTTCTGATATCTCAGCATGGGGAAAATGCCATGGAGAGCAGAGAAAAACTAGGTTTGCAGCAGCGAGGAAACAGGTACAAAGTTGTACAGAGCAGAGATCATGGAGACTCAAACAATAGAAGAAAAACTTAATTTAAGAAATAGCTAGTGGATAAGAGGAAATGTATTCCTGCAGAGGACAGCTGTGGCTTTCCATGTTTGAGAAGGGAGACTTCAGGCTAAGATGGGTACTGGAGAGAGTTCAATGGTATTAGGAAAAATATGAGAATGTCTAGAGAGATAATAGTATGAGTTTGTTAATCTTTCAAAAGACAAGTTTGTCAGTGTGGGACAGTAGGAGGACAGGAACGATGCTGTTTCAAAAAAGTGGGTCTGTCCCAGTAGAATGTTTCTAAAGGGACATTGGAACCCAAGGCAGAGGTGTAAGTCATGCACATGTAGAACTCTGATGACTCTGGTTCACTTTGCAGCTATCTGTGGCATAAAGCCTTTCTGAGCAGTAGATGCTCTGTTTAATAACTGGTAGTGATGGCTCTGTGAATTGGTTTAATCCTTGTTTGAACCAATTTATGCCTGGGATATGCTGGGGGAGAGGGAGATAAGCAGCAGGGAGGAAGATGATCTCTTTAAGCTTACTGTTTACATCAGAAAAAAAGAATAAATTTTCTGTAAGAAAATTAAAGGTGGAAGTAGAAGGCAACTTCAGTGATAAGAACAAAAAGTCTCTGGAACAGCCTCTGAAGAATAACCATGGGGACAGGTTTTTCTAATCTCTGGTTGGAATTAAATAAGCTTATGCAATGGTCTGTGGGATGTGATGATGGCAGTAATCTGTGCTTTCCTATGGAACAGAAGCAACAACTGGAAATTACTCTACTTTTCATATATGGCAAAGCATTAGATAAGAACTTGTTATTTTATTCAGGGGATTGCAGATGTTTGCTTTGCACATTTCCTTTCAAAGTGTAAACACGAGATACTTCAGCATGCAGAGTTAAAGAAACAGAGAGGAAACAACTGAGAGTACACTCGGCTCAAAACCTGTGAAGCATGTGGAAAGGTAAAACTCAGCCAAACAAAAACTTTACTTACTGAGTTATATGAAAGCTGCCCAGCATCAGAACAGGGAAGATACAGAGACTGTGAGCCAGGGGTCTGTGAGGGTACCCAGTGTGAATGTGGTGGGTATCATTATATGGGACAGAGATATAAGGGAAACGGAAGATGGCAATTGTGTAATTAAGACAGAGGAGGCAGAGGAAAGGTTGTGCTGGAAGATTAAGAAAATGGTGAGGCCAATATGTGGGTGTGCTGCTGGCATAGGAAAAAAAAAAGGTTATCAATACTAGAAATGTATTAAAAGGCTCTTTCATGCAACTGCATTCTTTGCTTTGACGTGTTCATGCTGAAATCCTTCTAATGGGAACCCACCAGGCCAGAAGAAAATGGAAAAATTAAATTAATTTTTATTTATGTTTGAAGAGGAATGAGAAATGGGATTTCTGTGGGACAAGCAACAGTTTAGAGATCAAATAAATTCAAGACTGAACTCTGAACTAAAGAGGAGTTTCTTCCTAACAGAAGCTTTACTGTTGCTATTGGTAAAAAAAATTAAAAAACATTCTCGGGTCATATCTTCACTTAGATCTATTTAAGGCTTCCAGAAACTGTTACATGGGAGTAAAACGAATTTGCAGACTGGTAACAAATACAAGTCTATTGATTATACCTCGATGCCTCAGGATACATCTTCACTTCAGCCTGTGTAAGTCTTCCTGAAAATGTTACATCGGAGCAAAGTGAATTTTCAGGCTGGTCACAAATACAGTTACATTGTCTATGCCTTGAAATTTTGGGTAGACACCTGGGATTTTGTTCCTTAGAATCAGAATGTGTTGTTCGTCCATTCTATCCTTCAGTGCCTTTTGCAGGAAATCAAAGAATCTCTTTCCCCAAGCCTGTTAGAATCAAGTTTGGTTATTTCTGCTGAGGGTGTTTTTCTTACCCTCTATATTTTTAAGAAACTGAGTATCTGATACAGCCAACAAATATGTAGGATTGCAGTGACAAAATGCTCAAATTCATCAACACTTTGTTGCAATTTGAAACAAAATCCATTTGCAGACTGGTTCAGCAGGGCTGTTCCATGAATTGGCAATGTCTGAAGTGCAGTAAACTGGAATCAGTTGTGGCATGTGTATTGCAGCCATCTGGTTTATGGGTCTGTTGGCACCAGGTTGTTTCTCTGAGAGGATGTTTCTCTATTGTAAGTACTTAGAGATAATATTCTGATGATAGGGTGTTTACCTTTTTATCATAATCTCAGAAATAACTTGCTCAAGGGAAGTTGCTCTCTTTTTAGCCTTCTGCTATTCTTGGAAGTACTTGAAATCTCTGCTGCATGGGTATACTTCCTTTCTTACTTAGCTGAAAATGGATGGAGGGATGTTCTTTAAAATCCCCATAGCATGCAAAGCTTTGGGGAAAAGAGAGCTTTTATCTCTTGCCCTGAGCACTGGTGAAGTACTAACTAAAATACAATGGGTTGGGCAATGTTGGTATCAAAGGACGAGAAAAGCTGAGGATGTATGTGTAGGATACCAAGAAATGGATGCAGAGAAATAGGCAGAATTATGAAGGGAGTGGAAGGGAAGGACATGATGCTAGCAAGAACCTAGTAAAAGGGGCCTGTAGAGTTCTGGGTTAGCATTTGAAAAGCCATAGTAATCCGCTACTGCAAGTATGTTTAGGTTCTGGTTGTGGGTTTTGGGTTTTTTTGTAGTGTTGCTAATCTAGTGCTTGGTAGATTACAGTTAAACCTCAGAAAAGAAGTAGCTGTGGGATATCAGAATCTGGTCTTCTGGAGAGCTTGAAAATGAGGAAATGATATCTCAAGCTTCAAACTACTGTTGAACATGAAATCTGTGTTGTGAGTGTGATTAACCTTGTCCTTATTAGTGCTTCTTCATGCTATACTGAAACAACAAGCCTTGGAAGACTCCACATGAGATGTTAGGGCTGCATTACTGAATGCTCTGGTTTTGGTACTGTTTTGGCTCCTGGGGTCTTGGTTTGCCTCTGGAGTTCAGTGCATCTGGTCTCAGGACTGGAGGTCAGGTATGTTTGTTGCGTTTTGGATGAGAAACTTGCACTCTGAATTCAGAGACTGCAGTCCAGAGACCCCTCAGTGAGTAGACTGTTAGTGAGACCAATTAAGTCACTCTTGTGATAATCATCTTGGCTTCTGGGTCGAATGATGATTAGACACCATGATGACCATAGAATCATTTAGGTTGGAAAATACCTTTAAGATCATCAAGTCCAACCACTAGCATAACTCTACTGGCCTAGCTTTAACAAGTCCACTGCTAAACCGTGTCCCTAAGTACTACATCTATACAACTTTTAAACATGTCCAGGAATGGCAATGCCACCACTTCCCTGGACAGCCTGTTCCAGTGCCTGACAACCCTTTCAGTAAAAAAGTTTTTCCTAATATCGAATCTAAACCTCCCCTGGCACAACTTGAGGCCATTTCCTCTTGTCCTATCACTTGTTACTTGAGAGAAGAGACCGACCCCCACCTCTCTACAACCTCCTTTCAGGCAGTTGTAGAGAGCGATAAGGTCTCCCCTCAGCCACCCGCCTTTTCTCCAGACTGAACAACCCCAGTTCCCTCAGCTGCTGCTC
>VZRW01008976.1:127162-141092 GCA_013398125.1 Aegotheles bennettii
CACTCTTCCCCAAGCCTGGGGCATTGCATGGGGTTGTTAGGACCCAAGTGCAGAACCTGGGACTTGTGCTGGTTGAACCTCATACAATTGGCCTCAGCCCATGGATCCAGTCTGCCCAGGTGCTTCTGCAGAGCCTTCCTGTCCTTGAGCAGTTCAACACTCCCACCCAACGTGGTGTCACCCACAGACTGACTGAGGGTGCACTCAATCCCCTCGGCCAGATCATTGATAAAGATGTTAAAGAGAACTGACCCCAGTCCTGAGCCCTGGGGATCACCACTTGTGGCTGGCTGCCAGCTGGATTTAACTCCGTTCACCACCACTCTTTGGGCCCAACTGTCCAGCCAATGTTTGACCCAGCAGAGCGTGCACCTGTCCAAGCCATGAGCAGACATTTTTTTCACAAGAATGTTGTGGGGAAAAGTGTTGAAGGCTTTACTGAAGTTCAGGTAAACAACATCCATAGCCTCTTCCTCATGCACTAGGCAGGCCACCTTGTCACAGAAGGAGATCAGGTTCATTGATCAGGACCTGCCTTTCACGAGCCCATGTTGACTGTGCCTGTTTGCCAGGTTGTCCAGTAAATGGTGCATAATGTCACTAGAGATGATCTGTTCCATAACCTTCCCTGGTGTCAAGGTCAGACTGATAGGCCTTTAGCTCCCTGGATCCTCCTTTAGGCCCTTCTTATAGATGGGTATCACATTTTCCAACCTTCAGTGCACTGGGACCTCCCCAGTTAGCCAGGACTGCTGACAGATGATGGAGAGTGGCTTGGTGAGGACTTCTGCCAGCTCCTTCAGCACTCCACGGTGTAACCCACCTGGGCCCATAGACTTGTATGTCTAAGTGGTGTAGCAGGCCACTAACCATTTGCTCTTGGATTATGGAGGTCTTACTCTGTTCCTCATCCCTGTCTTACAGCTTGGGGAGCTGAGTACCCAGGGAACAACTAATCCTACTGTTAAAGAACACTTGTTTGCTCCCAGAATCCTGTGTAGGAAAATATTTGCACAGAAGGAGGAAGGTTACCTTTATTTGAAACTTGAATATCTATTTTAAGTTTCAGGAATACATAATTTCTAAGCATCATCTGCCTACTGAACAGCTGTCTTCTATCCTGCCAGTGTTGATTTCTTGACTTTTTCCTGTTAAAACATAAGATAACAGCACTGGTGGTTTACTAATAGCTGTATCAATACAATTCCCAATATAGACATTTGTTTTCGGTTTTTCAGTCATAAATTGACTCATAATTCAGTTCTAGAGAGGAAGAGATAAGGAAAGCCCAATATTGTTTGTATGATACTGTACACAGTATTTGTATGTTCCCGTGTCTTTTTATTGCCAATTACAGGACTAGTTGTAAAACTGATCCACTGGCCAAAACCTTCTTTCTGCAGCTGAGTAAATTCTACGAAAGTCCAACAGCAGGAAAAGCATCTTCTGCCACCCAGTATAGTGACATGCTTTGGGTTTATATCACATACATTATAGGTAATTAGTCCCTCAGTGGTTGTTTTGGAAACTCTGGTGGTTTCATACCAACAAGCAGGTGTTAAAGTTAAGAAGGAGTGTATTGTTGATAGAGAGGGTTCGTCTGTTCTTTATTAGTCCATATTGTTAAGTAAGGTGTCTGTCTGATTCTGGCTTTTGCACTGCAGCTCAGGTGCAATCTCTGCAGGGAGAGACACACCTTTCCCAGGGAAGGAATAACCAACCTTCCTACCTGGGTATATTATCTGGGTAGAGTTGGGGAGCAGCAGAGTTGGGGGATTTCCTCTGAAAGCCAGGAGACAGAGCCAAGCCTTAGAGATGGCCAAAGAGAGGGCTCCCTAGGGGTTTGTGTGACATGGCTTGCACGTCCTGCAACCCAGAATGCCCCCCAGACTGCTGCTAGACTTACAGAGGGATAAATGCGCTGTGTAGGGTCTCTGGAGGTGATGGGGTTGTTAAACATTTTTTCCACTGGAATTCCTCCATTTGTCTAAGTTTGCGTTCTAAAGTATTGAAAGTTCTAAAGTATCATTTGATGCTCCTGGAGTGCTTGCACTAAGGCAGTGACGCAGACCATGCCACCCCAGAACTATGGTAAGCTCTGGTACCATCTGGGTGGTGAACAGTGAAACATTTATATTTGTCAGCTGCCTGACTAGCAATTTATTTAAAAAGTGGTTCTGAAATAGGGCACTCTGCTTAGGCACAACATGAGCTCTTGATGTTTGAATTTGGTTCTTAATTTCCTTAAAGTTAGAAAGGGCAGGGCAGAGTTGGTTTCTTTGGATCAATACAGATTTCAGAACTCCAGCCAGGACAGGCAGATTGCTTGGTTTGGCCTTTCCCAATTTCCCAGTAATTTTCTGTAGCTCTGCATATACTGTGTAGAGCCCACCTTCATCCCCAGAAGACCTAGTTCTGTTAAAGCTAAATACCACTTCTTATCTGAAGTTCAAAGTGTAGCCCCTGGTATCATTTCAGTTTCATATTCCTTTAATAAATGTTGAGTCTACAGCTGAATGATCTCCTGATACAAGACATCACTTTGGGTGGTGGTAGTTCTTCATCACCGGTGGGCAGAGACAGCAGGGACTGCGTAATTAATTCCAATATTTTGATTTCACTTCATCTTAAGCCAACAGTAGGAAACTCTGGAGCAGATACATTTATGGTACCAAATGAATGACTGAACATCAAGCCTCTAGGAAGTAAAATGGAAAAATAATTATCAGGTAATACAAAGTTATTACTTGTTTTATACCCAAGTCTTTAATAGCACGACTTGATATGCAGTGTCTTTAATGAACTTCTGAAACTTCAGTGGTCACAGTCTGTCCCAAACTGTGTTTTTATTCTTGTTTGGTTTGGATGGTGGAAGTTGTAATTGAGTTTTGTTTCTTTATTGAAGTGAATTTAGTAACGGTGAAAGGTGTTAGATTGGAGGCCCTAGAAATGGATGTCTTCAGGCAGTGTTAGTCACCATGGGCACCCTGTTGAGCCTGTTAACAAGGTTGCCTGTTACGTTGTAGTGCTGGCGGTCCTTTATGTGTGTATGTTCATAGAACTTTGCTCATATTTGGTCACTACCTGCTGATACTGTTTCATGTGAAAAACTGTAATGCCCTATATTAAAGGTGCTCCAGATACCATATTTGCCCACTTCGTCCAGAAGAAAACAGTTTTACATATATTTGTGACTGATGGCTCCCTTTACACACACTTGCATCTGCTTTAATATGTATTTTTAAGGTAATTTAATATTTGGTGAACACATGGATGAAGATAATTTTCCTAGTATAAAGCTTGCTTTAATTACACTAGCCCAGAGAAGAAAAACAAGCAAAAGTTTATTAAACTAAGCAGAAATATTATGATTGCGTTCACAGGACTTTTGAACTGTTTTACCTTAATCTGATTTAAGATCATAACTTGAAATCGCTGCAGACTGCATGCAGAGAGAGAGAGAGCAATCTTGAGTTCCTGCTTTTCATTTCACACCCTGGTTTGTCTGCCCCATTAGCTCGTGTCAGTGCTTTCATTAACGCACGCCTCACATCTGATGCAATAGTCAGCAGCAGAATTTTGACAGCAAACATGACCATCAAAATTGAGTGGGGAGTAGTTGCTTGTGAGAGCATTCTCATCTCATAATTATATGAACTTTTATGTTTTGTAAGAGGTATGCAAGTGACTAGAGGCCTCTCTTTTTCCAGATACAGTTAAATACCTAGATAGTACATGCCCTGTGCCTGACTCCTGTGTTTCCAGCTGCTAGAATACTGTACTAGTGCCCCATGCTTATGGTGGCTAAGTTTTTAACTAGTGAATTTGCTACCTTACAGGTACTTCTTACTGTGTATATATGTAATGACTATATATATATATACATCTATGTCCATCTAAGAATGGATTATTTGAGTTGTCTCCTTCCAAGCTAATAAGAGTGGGATCCAGAGGGGCTCTTTAGATGCTTCCAGCTTGATGCCTGGTCCAGACAGGGTGGTTCCAGGCAGAAGAACGGGACATAGATTGTGCAGTGACTGTGTGCTGAACGGGGAGTTGTGTGACACACATCAGTAGCAACTGCTGACTGTGTTGGCCCATCAGAACTTCTGCTCTTCCATGGTGCTGAGGTATAGTGTTGAGCCAAGGTCATAGATACTATTTGTAATGGAGGTCCTATGTCCTCTTCTTAGCACTCGCCAAATCAGGGATTTACTTATTCAAATTAAAGTGATGCGAGGAAGGGGTGTGCTGATGTCTACTCTTAAAGTAAGAACCTAATTTATGGGTTTTCCTCAGCTGCAAGTGTATTAAACTCAGGCCTGTTGTCAGGAGAGCAACCTGATCCCAGGTTATAGAGGAATCTGGGCACTCCTCTCCCAGCCCTGGGTGGTCTCTATTCTCTTATGTGTATGTTGAAGTGGGGAGTGAGGAGACTCTGACTGTAAAAGTTAATATCAAGAGCCATCATATGGAGAGTAACTCATGGCTTTGATCCTGCTGTCCAGAGTCAGTGAAACATGACTTTGTGTTTATCTGTTTCTGATGAGCATTGTGTACTTTCTGGTGCACAGGAGCAGCAGAGAAGAGCTCGAAGCATGGAGCTGAAGATCGAACACAGAATTTCATCATGGCCATGAAGGATCGCATGAAAATCCGGGAGCGGAACAAACCAGAGATCTTTGACTTGATCAGAGATGTGTTCTGTGAGAGCAAAATGACACATGCTCAGCAGATGAAGACAGTGAAACAGAGTGTGCTTGATGGTACCTCAAAATGGTCAGCAAAGATCACCATCACGGGTGAGTGAGGGAGGCATGGGTTCTTTTGGCCTCACTTGGGGGCCTAAGGTATGAGAGAGAGTTGGTGTGAACCTAGAGAGAACAGGGAGGAAGGGCTTCTCTTCTCTGACCTGTGTCTCTCTCTGCTCAGTGTACAGGTGGAGGTACTCCTACTCCAGGCACTGTAGTGCACCACAAGCTGAGGCTCTTCAGAAAAGCTCTCATGAGTGATATTCCTGTTTCTCTGGCCATTCTGAGCTGCTACTTCACATGGTGTGTGGACACATTGTCTTATTGCATGGTGGCAGTAACCCTTCTCTTTTCCTTCCAGTGGTGTGTGCTCAGGGTCTGCAGGCCAAAGACAAGACTGGGTCCAGTGATCCATACGTGACTGTTCAAGTGGGTAAAACAAAGAAGAGGACAAAAACGATTTTTGGGAATCTGAACCCTGTTTGGGAAGAGAAGTTTTACTTGTAAGTGCTCTTACAAGGACTCTCAGCCTCATTTTGCCTGTTTGTCTGGTGTGTGCTTGGACAACTGTGTCTCTTCTGTCAGTATGCCTTCCCACACCACCTGATGGTTTTATTTCCACTCAGCATTGTGTGCGCGCATGTCTGGAGGGTTGATGTCTTTAACAGTGTACCTTGTGCACACCTGTCTGTTTCATCTGTCTTGCGTATATACAAATTGTCTTCTCTGTGACCTCTTTTATACTGATGTTTCTAGAGAAAGCTAATGAGAAAGGAAAATCTTTAACTCGGTGAGTTTTGTTCCTGGCTAATAGACACACTTTCAAAATTTTTTTTAATATAAAAGAGTAAAGTTTGTATAAAAGAATAAGCAAACTTCCTGTGACCTGTTGCTGTGACCTGCTGCTGGTGTTTGACCAACAAAAGTTAAAGGTACTTAGTTGTCTGCCATTTGTCTGTGACACTACCAGTTTCCCCTTTTAATTCTGGAAAATCAGTGTAACAATAACTCAAGGGATTATCTGTTTTCAAAAGGAGCAATGTATCCATGTCTGAATTGAAAACAAAAGCTGGAGGCACAATTCTTTAGATACCAAGTACTCTCAGAAGGCTGAAGAATGTATTGTTCCATCCTTCTTTTATTGAATAAGTAAATGATACCCTCAATTTATCATTGAATATGTTATAAAACAAAATGGAGACATGAAATCCAGCAAGCGTTTTTTGAAGATTCTGGATGATCTCGTTCAAGCTCAAACATCTTTATTTCCTTTAATGTGTAAGTTCTTCCATTGTCCTTTCTCTCCCTTTCTTTTTTTTTTTCTTCCTTTTTTTTTTCCTGAACTGCTTGGGGGGAGCTCTCTCTGCAAGCTGGAATTTGTTTGTGTTTTAAAATCAGGCTTATACCAGACCAGCTTTGTCTCTACAATGCACACTACAAACATAATTATTTTTAAAGTCATTTTGATCTACTCATTAACGTCAGAAAAATCGTGGTGCTATTTCGAGCTAGTAAACCCTTGACTTTATTCTTAGTTTAATCCAAGGTAACATTCCTGCTTGGTAAGTAGTAAGTATGCTTAGGTGCCATTTGGATAACTCTAGTCACAATAGCAGTAAGTCTGTGTGGGAGCCTTAAGGACCTTGGTTTACCACGCCAAGTAGTTACCATGGTATTTGCAGTGTGCTCCCTTCTAATTTTAGGAGCTTCAACAAATACTGTGTTTAAAGATAGTGCAATGTGATAAATGTCACAGTTTTAACGGTGCCACTGTTTAAATTTTATCGCCATGTTTGTGATTCAGCAGATAATATGCAATTGGGCATCAGAGAGCTACTTTCTATCTTGCCTGTGTCTAGGTGGTGGTTTTAATTGCCTTGGAATAGCAGGAGGAGATGAAGGAAATGAGCACAGTGTCCAGGTCGATGGCAGGAGGAGAGCATTCAGTACTGGAATCAATGTGTCATTTCATTACTAGATGTCAAAACTCACCTTATGCTGGATGAGGAGAGTGTCATTTAGAAGTGTATGCAGCACTGGTCTTTTACATGCCCGTCCTCCTATTTTGCCTTTATCTTTTTTTGAGCTTGCAGCTCTTAAAATCTATGAAATCTTCTACCACATAATCAAATGGAAATTTAAATCAACATGTGCATGCCCAAAATACCGACTCTCTACCAAGGTTTTTTTAGGAAGAGATTGTTAGGACAATCAAAGGATTGTCAAATTTAAATGGTTGTCAGCGGGGTAGGGGGTGGGGTTTTATTCTTAGAGTGAAGTTTATTTATTACAGCAATAGAAAGGTGTGCAGATAGTTATTGAAAGCCTACCTTGCAGTAGACATATGAAAAGTTTGGTGTTCAAAATGCTTAAACATTTCAATGGGCACAGGATATGTAAACAGAGAGTACTTTGGTCAGTAACAAATGGCTGTTCCTTTTCTGTTTGGCTTCTGGGACAAACTTGTTCATAGCTGGTGTTCATTAGGAGTCCAGTGTCTTTTATACAATCACAATTCCAGTGTCTTTCCAAAGGTTGGATATAGAGCCAGAAATCTGTGTGCATCAGTCATTATAATTATACCATGGTTATTGTAATCCATGGCATGAGTTGAGGCAGACTATGTACAGCTGAGTGATACAACTCTTTCTATAGACTCAGTAAAGTTTATTAAAAGCAGCTTAAACAAGTTTTAAAATTTTTAAGGCTGCAGTAACTTATTTCAAATAGTTTCTCTGTGCTTATTACAGTGATGGATGGAAAAGTATATTAACTCAAATGCTTCTCCTTAAATATTACTTTGTTCCTTTTCTATATATTTTCAGAAAAAAACGTGGTGGTAGGCTTGACCCAGTTTGGAAGTCCAGATTTAGAATCATCTTTTAGAAAAGACAGTGTTGAAAATGCTTCAGGTTTCCATTATAAGCACTGCTTAGGTCACTGCTACCCTGTGTCTGGCATCTGCTTAGATTAACGTCCAGTTCTTGGAGCATATTCATGTTGTCTGAGCAAGTGATTGCAGGTCACGTTTCTTTCTGCAAATTACTTCTTTGTATATTTACATCCTTAGCTTTAGGAAACATGTTGTTATAGGGAGATTTTTTGTAGGTTTTATTCGAGTCTGAAGACCTATGAAAATACAAGGGGTTGCTCCTTCTGCTTAGTTCAAGGTTTTGTAGGCTTGGTGCAAAGACTCTGCATATGGCTTGGCAGGAGGAAGCCTGATGGGGGACGCCAGTCCTTGCTGCAATACAGAAATGTTGTTCTGTGAGCAAGGAAGCCTGTTTCCCTTGCTTTACACCCCATCCCCTGTCTGCAGTATTCCTAGATCCCTTTCCTATACCTATAATGAGCAGACTTATAGGTAGCCTCCTTGCTTTGCACTGTAGATTTCTCCTCTGTGCCCTCAGCTCTCTTCCATTGCCCTTAAATCCACCTGGACAGGAAGGCAGCATGTGTCCCAGCCCCATTTCATTCTGAGTTGTCTGGATCATGTGGTACATGAGAGCCAGGTGACTGCAGACTTTCCAGGGATGGCAGCTGGTATGGGTTTCTCTTCTCCATCTAGCTGTAATTTCTTCACAAAACTTGTTGGAATGTAGAATTTTTGATAACAAGTCTGAGTAACTCTCATTTCCTTAGAAAGTCGCCCAATAATATTAGAGGAAAGATATTTTTGCACTATTCAATGCAATTAGAACAGGACATTGGTTTCCCATTTAGACTTATTTTAGATTATCAGTAGAAAATACAGGCTTCCTAGATTTGTTTTTTTTTGGTGAAGACTAAAGCTGAGCATCCATTTGAATGGGTTACAATGACAGACAGTGTTTAGGAGGATAAACTTTTGACTGCAGGATGGAGTTCCCTTTTTAAGGGGAGAGCCCTGGAGGCTTCTAGTCTGTACCTATTTTTCAGGAAGCACCCCAGTCTTAAATGACTGTGAGCACTAGAAGTTACTAGATTCAAACAGAACTTTACTGGTTTTCTTGGCCTAGGCATAAAATTACTGGTTCATTTTACAGTAATATCCCCTTGAAGTTGTATTGTCTGAGTACAGTGTGACTGAAGCTCTGAGTGATGGGTGTGAAATTGTTGCCTGGAACAGATCACATTGCCACTGAACAGTTTGCAAGAGGCATGTTTATTCTCTCTCTCTGCAGAAGAGTAACTGAGTTAAAATGAACGCAGTGCTTCCTGCTGCCAGATTATCAATATTTTACTAGGGCGTTCAAGAGCCCCATATAATATACATGCCTGTTAATCCCTTGGGAACAGCAACAGCTATGCTTTTGCGTAGCTAACCGCTGGGTTGTCACCCAAAAGCTTGTATTTGGTTTCTCAATTTTCCTTTCAGCTGCTAAGCCTGTTATCAAGCTCAGCATCTTTCAGTTATCTCTTTGGTTGTATGTGACTGTCCCAGAGCTGGCTTTTAGACCTCCCCTCTGAGACCACTGTATTCATAAATGTCTCTGTAACTCTGCACCCTCAGCCTCCCTTTGCTGTGTGGCAGGGGCCATTCAGTTTGTCTTGCTTTCTTTATTCTCCAGTTACTGCAGACACTGAAACTGGCACTCTGATAAAATCCCACTTGTTTCCCTGCTCAGTTACCAATGTGAAACTTAAATTTGAATGCAGAGTTGATGCCTTATGGCAAGTGCCTGTTGGGAAGCTGAGTTAATGTAACGCTCAGAATCACTTTATTTGCTCTTTGTAGTTATAAGAGCCACACCATTAATTTGTCAGTTGGTGTTGTAGCATTGGTAACAGCAAAATGATCGTACTTGTTCCCCGAAGAAAAGATCTTCATGCTACTAAGAACAGAAAACTCGTTTCTTTGTTCTTAGACAGCAACAGATGGATCTCGGGGCATATTACTGTGCTGTCATGCTTAGCTTCTAAGCTGCTACGGATTTTGGCTTTGTTCTGTTACCAACCTGATTTTGCTTTGGGTGTTTTCTCCACTGTCCTTTTTTCTCCCTAATAGACGAGGCTTGGCATAGTTTAAAAATTAACCTGCCCTGAGAAGTTTTCTGCCTCCCATTCCCACTGAGGTTGGCCACAACAGAGCTGCCAGCTGGACCCTGTCCTGTCAAGACACTTCATTTGAGCCACATCCAAATCTTCCCCTTTGTCTCAGCCAGACTATTTCCCGTAGACAGCTTTTTTTTTCCTGCTCCCTCTGCGTGTATTGTTATAACTCTTTATTGGGCTTTCTCATACTGGTTGCTAAAACTGTTCCTTCCTTTCTTGTTTTCCAGAAAATAATTTTGCTTTTTTTTTTTAGAAGCTTTGCTCCTCAGAGCAAAACGTTCCTCCTAAAATGATCACAGGTCCTAAAGTCTTGCTGATCTGTTCTCTCCTGTGCATTTTCCCACATCCTGCACTCCCATCCATTATTTCTGCAGGCATCTCTGTGCTTTCTTTCTCTACCATTGCATGAAATGTCCCCTGCATTGGACTGTGAAACTTATCTGCCATGATGCAGAAAGAAAACTGCTCACAGAATATGAACATATAGCTGTTCACTAGACTCTTGAACTGTAAATATTTTTTTGATCTAAAAACACCACAAGACTACTTAGTTCTAGTCTTGACAGACCTAGTTAAATCTGCAATATTGTTGCCTCTGCCTCTCTCACTTCCATTGTTTATTCTTGCTGTATCTGCTTGTTGCTTTTTGTTTTTATTAGTCTGTCAGGTCTACAAAGCAAGGGCTGTCTTCTGCTCTGGGAGTTGCCAAGCACAGTGGAGTCCTGGCTGCATATAGGGCCTCTGGGGTCTCCTGTTCTTCAGGCAGAAAATACAAGAAAACATAATTTAAGGAAAGTTCTCTATATAAAATGGGCATGTTGAGTGATAGGTCTGTGCTGGTGTCCCACCTCTCTAGTCCACCCAGTGCATTTTAGAGATGTACAGTCTAGGTCTCACTGCAGCATTAGAGGAATGAAACTGAAGGCTTGGTGTGTCCTGCAGGGTTAATGTGTTGATGACACCACTCTTGGGATGAGAAATTTGGATAGAGGTTATTTGGTGAACTGCTGGTAACACAGTTTTACAGGTACACCAATGTATCTCTTGTGGCAGACTTCTTGCAAACTTTCAGTGTTGCCAGAACTTACCAAGGCTTATGACTTTGGCTTTAGCGTTCCTTTGGAGATTCAGTAACAGTCCTACAAATGTTGTTAGCACAAGCAGCAATGATTAGCAAATTCAGCACAAATGTTGTTGAGTTTTTTGCATCAAAGTATGAATCTCTGGCTCAAAAGTGGTGTCACTTTTAGGCACTTCTTTTTCTTTTTCCCCACTTTTTGGAGGAGACAAGGCAGATGCCCAGTCCCCTGACATCATCTCAGCCAATTTGGGCCAACCTTTACAGATGGACAGAGGTCTCAGAACTAAGAATCACTTCTTACAATTTTTTTGTGGAAGTGGAAGCTGGAAGGATACAAATCACTAACTTCATTGTGAGAGGTGCTATAATGTAAATTCGGCAGTTGCCTATTCTTTTAGCCACCAAAGTACCAGTTAGCATGTGTGTGGGCACGCCACTGTATGTGCAGGTCAGAATTAACTGCAGCTTTGTGTGCTTGCGTTCTTACCCTCAGCCTTGTTGCTAGCTGGGCATGTGAAGACTTCAGAGCGCTGACAGTGCAGGGGAGATGTGTGGGGAACTGGTGGTTTGGGGTTGGGATAATGCCAAAGGGAAACGTGGCAGAAGAGATGGAGGTAGAGAGTGGAACAGAGAGCAAGTCAGCAGAACCAGGCTCAGCTGCTTCCACTGCTGCTGCAACCACTGGCTTCAGGCAGAAAAAAATCATGGGAAAAAAATTGAAATTTATTTTATTTTAATTTTTCTTAAAGATTTGGTGCAAAAACGTTACTTTATTTGGTAGCTTGAAGGGTAAAAGTAAGTTCTTTATAAAAATGGCACCATTGCAAATATGAGGACAATATGGATTTAAAAGAGAATTTCTGATTTAAAAAAGAACCTTGTTTCCAGTCTCTCACACTCTGAAATGGGCTTGAAAGCATTCTGTAGTCTCTTTTGCAATGAGGCCACAGAGTGTTTCTTTTTTTCTTCATCCTTTTTGGAAAGCTGTGGGAGCTCAGCTGTGGGAGACTGGACAGATGCATGTGTGCACACAGTGAAATCAAGCTTCACAAAAATGTAACAAGAAGTGGGGCAGGCATCTTTAGAAATGTACCAGCTCCTGTTTTAATGAAGGGGGAAGGTTTCTGGCAGCAGAGCTTGTTAGCCACAGTCTTATAGAGTCATGATGCTGTCACAAATTGGAAGCTATTTCTCATTAGTCAGCCTATTACCAGTTAATAAGCCTAAGTCTCCCAGTATTCATGGGTCTGTTTTGGGGTGCTCTCTGCAAGGTGAACTGGTGTTGACTCATCTGTCTTGCTTCACCAAAAGCGAGGGCTGCGATTCCTACAGACTTGGATTGTGTTGTTCTATGGGTAAGCCACCAGCCCAAGGCTTTCAGCTGCTGTGAGCGAGTGATAAGGCTCACACTCTGGCATGGGAGCAGCATAAGGAATATGAATTGAGCAGTCTCTTAAAAACAACAGAGAAAGGTATGGTAAAATAGAAGCTTCAGTAGCTCAGTAAATGCAACTATAAAGTTTCCTGTAGCACTTAGCAGTGAGTTATGCTGCTGTAGCCAAGTGAAAGATGATAGCCAGCCCACTGCAGGAGCGTGGGATGATGCATGTGGTACCACCCAAGGTAGATTTAGGTCTAAGCAATGAATGTTTTCCTAAAGGAAAGAGCAGTTTCTAGCCATTGGTAGCAAAGGAACAAGCTCAAAGTGGTGCTAACACAGAACTGGTGTGCCAGAGGTGAGGTCTGAAGAAGTCAGAAGCTAACTTGCTAGTGCTTAGTACATGGCACTGTGGGCTAATGTGTGTTTTTAGGCACCCATGCACTTCTGAACACTGAGCCTCTGTGGTACTGCCAGGATATAGATTAGTGCACTGGGTCAGGAACAGAGGATTTCTTTTACATGCTTATGCTGTGTTCCTGGTAGATATAGCAATGCACTCAGGTAAATTTAAGAGCTACAAAGGGCAGCAGTCCAAGCGTTCCCTGCTTGTGAATGCTTGCTGCATGCTTTTGTTAAAGGAAGATATCCTTGAAGTAGTGGAGGAGGCAGGGGAGAATAAAAGCAGGAGAGAATAAAGGCAGGAGAGAATATTGAACCTTCTTTCTTCTGAACTCTAAATACAGCTTTGATTGGACAGCAAAGGCAGGGACCAACAATTGGAATTGCCTCTAACTTTCTCCATATAATTCCCAGCTATTCCTCTGTGTTGGAAGAATAGGTAGGATCTGCATGGATGCCTGTTAAGCAGTCCTGAATCATAATAGTGGCAACAGAAGCCCAAATGATTTGTTGGTAGGGAGAACGCAAATACCAGTCACTGCCACATCTTATTGACTGGGCTTAGCAAATCTCTTCTGACCCATTTCTTCCTTCTTCCTGTTGCTTAGCAACAGATACAGCATTTTAAAGTTAAAAAGGCTGGAAAACAGGCCTTCAGCAGAAGTTGTCTATTTTCATAGGTTTTATTTCCTCTAGGGCAGACATTTGTAGTGGTTATGGTGAGTAATCACCCTTGTCATGGTCTCATATGAGCATTCAAATTGCTTTATTGTATCGCATGCCCTGTAAATGAGCAGAGCTCTTATAATAAGGTTCTTCCACCCACTTCTGACATCCAGGAGCCTGTTTGTATCTACAAAAGGTGTCTGAGCACCTAAGAAGAGAGGGGAGGCTGCAAATTCTGCCTATGCACTAAGCTGGAGGGTATGGATTCAGCTAACAGTAAACTACTTTTTTTTAATGGAAATGTCTTTACTGATCTGCCCAGGGCACAAAGTATCAGTCTGAGCTGTGGATAATAGAATCAATTCTAGTAATTAAACACCAACTCTGTAACTGCTGTATCCTACCCCTTCCTCCCACATACACTGTATCCCACCCCTCCCTCCCACAATACAACATTTGTATCCTCTGATTTAATGCATTGTACATTAATACACTACTGCTTTGTGACTACCTTCAAGTAAGAAAGCTACCTTCACCTGAACTATTTATCTTTTATTAGAAAACAGCATGAAGGATGTTTATCACAGGCCTTGACCAAGATAGTTGGTCAAGATTCAA
>VZRW01008984.1:21030-34556 GCA_013398125.1 Aegotheles bennettii
GTGCAGTTTGGGGCTCTGCAGCTCAAAAAGGACATCAAACTACTGGAGCAGGTCCAGAGGAGGGCACGAGGATGGTGAAGGGACAAGAAGGGATGAGCTATGAGGAGCAGCTGAGGTCACTTGGATTGTTCAGCCTGGAGAAGAGGAGGCTGAGGGGTGACTTCAGTGCAGTCTGTGGCTTCCTCCCAAGGGGAAGAGAAGGGGCAGGGACCGATCTCTTCACTCCTGTGACAGTGACAGGACTGGGGGTGACAGCAGGAGCTGAATCAGGGCAGGTTTAGGTTGGGTGTCAGGAGAAGGTTTTTCCCCCAGAGGGTGGTGGAGCACTGGCACAGCTCCCCAGGGCAGTGGGCACAGCACCAACCCTGCCTGAGCTCCAGCAGCGTTTGGATGATGCTCTCAAGCCCATGGTGTGACCTGGGGTGTCCTGCACAGGTACAGGAGTTGGACTCGATGGTCCTGGAGGGTCCCTTCCAACTCAGCAAGTTCTGTGATTCTGTGATTCTGTGATTCTATTTCTTTTTTTCTGCTATAGTTTAGGATCTGCAGCCTCATGAGACAGTGCCATATCCCTGCACAGCTGAGCTGTAACCCAGTCAGTCCCATCCTGCCATCTGTCTCTCCTCTCAACCAGTCTCTCCCAGCCATGCCCATCTGGCAACAGTGTAAGCTGTCAGCTGGTGGAGACAGCTCTGTCCCTGGCTGAGGGGGTTGGGGTTGTTCAGCCTGGAGAAGAGAAGGCTCCAGGGAGCCCTTAGAGCACCTTCCAGTGCCTGAAGGGGCTCCAGGAAAGCTGGAGAGGGACTGGTGCCAAGGGCAGGGAGTGATGGGACGAGGGGGAACGGGTTCCAAGTGCCAGAGGGGAGATGGAGATGGGATGGGAGGGAGAAATTGTTTGGTGTGAGGGGGGTGAGAGCCTGGCCCAGGGGGCCCAGAGAAGCTGTGGCTGCCCCTGCCTGGCAGTGTTGAAGGCCAGGCTGGATGGGGCTTGGAGCACCCTGGTGTGGTGGGAGGTGTCCCTGCCCATGGCAGGGGTTGGCACTGGATGAGCTTAAGGTCCCTTCCAACCCAAACCAGTCTGGGATTCTATGGTCCTATGACACCCTCTAACCACTGCCCAGCAGCTTTTATCTTGACAGGTATGACAATACATTTACGTGTCAACTCTAAAATGAAAGCAAAAAGCCCCTACAACTGCGTGGGTCAATCCCACAGGTCCAGCTTTCAGCCTTTTCACACCCAGTCCTTGTAAAACAAACCCCACATCCCCAGTAGAATGGCTCAGCAGTGTGTGAACAGTGCCAGCTGATAACCTGAGCAGAGGTTTTGCTTCTGAAGAGCTTCGCAAAGCCAGCAGACACCTTACACCACTTCCCATCAAGTCCAACCTTTATCCCACCATATTCCTAAACATTAGGCCATTAATAGTATGGAATAAACTGTGATGGGCTGCACTTCATCACTGCCTGTGGGAACAGTTGTTAGATCTGATCTAAGGGGGGATGGAGGAGAAGAACAGATGAGGGAGGGATTTTTGGAGGACTTGCTTCTTTGCCATAAGCACCTTGATGCCATAGAAGAAATAAAATGAATCAAATCTCCCTGCAAGGCTGGAGAAGTTTTTGAAAACTTACTGTTTGGAGAAGGGAAAAACATGTATTGTTTGGTTTGATTCATGCCAGGACCATCTGGGATCTGAGAACATCGCCCTGAGCCACCACACACTTCGCTTCTCCAGCGCCTACGGCTTTGTGAGACGCTCCGGTAACTTTGGAGACAGGTTGTTCCCATGAGGCTGAAAGCACTGGTAAACTGGGACAGCAGCTGAGCACCCCTGCACCTATGCTTCAGAGCAAAAAATAACCTGAAACAGGCACAGTCCTACCAGGGGATGAGAGAGGGAAATGGAAAGGAGAAATGACTTCCAGGCACGGAAAGCAACTGGAGACTGAGAGGAGACCTTATTGCCCTCTACAACTACCTAAAGGGAGGTTGCAGTGAGGCTGGTGTTGGTCTCTTCTCTCAAATTGCTGATGACAGGACAAGAGGAAATGGCCTCAAGTTCCATCAAGGGAAGTTTAGGTTGGAGATTAGGAAGAAGTTCTTTACTGGGAGGGTGGTTGGGCACTGGAATGGGCTGCCCAGGGAGGTGGTGGAGTCACCGTGCCTGGGGGGGTTCAACAAACGGGTTGATGAGGCACTTGAGGCCATGGTCTGATGGTCTGATGGTCAGGAATATGATGGGATAAAGGTTGGACTTGATGACCCTGGAGGTCCCTTCCAACCATAATGATTCTATGATTCTATGATTCTATGATTCTATGATTCTATGATTCTATGAGGTGGGCACCACTCTGCTGTCCCAAAGGATGCTTGAAAAGGTCTCACATGTGACACCTGCTCTCCTGCAGAGCTATTCCTTATCAAATTAAAAGAAAAACTCCTCCCCAGCACCTTTTTTTCCCCCTTGGCTCCTTCCCATCCCTCCAAGCCCCTGTACAATTTTGCTGGATTTGCAGCATCTTGTTCGCTGCCGTCCGAGGAGGTGTGGGTGAGTCTGCAGCTCCTGGGCAGATTTAGTAAGGACCAGCTATTCATCATTCTCCTGGCCCTTATGAAACACAGACAAATTCACCCTCCAGCCAGGTTTATTTGTGGCCTTTTATGTTGCATTTTGGAACGAGTTGCTCCGTGTATTTTTGCAGGAACAAGAGCAATCTTTAAAGAAGCCTTCACTGGAGACATTCAAACCCCGCCTGGATGCGTTCCTGTGTGATGGACTCTAGGTGACCCTGCTCTGGCAGGGGGGTTGGACTGGATGAGCTTTCGAGGTCCCTTCCAACTCCTAGGATTCTGGGATTCTGTGAATAATTAATTGCTTTAAATAATAGCCCTGATGATGCTCCTAATGACTCAAAATCCCATCGCCTTGGGTTGGAAGTCCAATCATACATGGTTTACTTGTGGATATTTTCAGCATGCGTCAGCAAAACACCTGGAAGTTGAAGTGAGTGATTAAATAAGCTGCTGTGTCTCTTTTAGGGTGATCGTTTTAGAGAGTTACTGGTTGGGTAAATAACCCACAGACACAAAATGATGTTACATGAATAAACGTGCTTAATCTTTCATCTCCTGGTTTTCCTGCCTCTTCACTAGCTGGCATCTGCGAAAGCAAAAGTGCATTTGTTTATTCTCCCATTAATAACAGAGCATAAAACATAGAAGAAAAATAACTCCAGTACCAGCTGGGTACAGAGGGACTGATGCCAGTGTGGGACCTGGGTGGATTTACATACGCTGAGATTTTCAAGGGACAGATTAATTGGCTTGGTAATAATTCACTGAAAGCAGGGAGAGCTGGAGATGTCACACTCCCCATATTCCTCCCCCTGCCCCTGAGAGGCAAGGGCTATTCTGCTCATTTTGCTCAGCTGGTTGTCCCACCAGCTTTGGAGAAATGAGAGGGTTTCACATCACCTCCTGTGCACGCACAGCCTGGTTTCTCCCCATGCCAGGTAGATCCAGGAGTGTTGGTGCCTTCAACAACAAGCTCCCTTCTGAAGTGCAGAAAATAAATGCTGCAATTATACAAAGAAAACAGCACAGGAAACCAGTGAAGGAACCTTAAATGAAAGTCAGATTTACTTTTTTGACTTATATTCAACAGCCTCAAAAACCCCCTTGTGGCTGGTTGAGAAGGTGTGAGTGAAGATCCATCACAAAGCCACCATCACTAACTTGTGATGTTGAAACGCGGTTCGGATGATGACAGTGGCAAGATAAGTGGAACATAAATAATGATGTGCCCTATAAATAATCTGCAGGAAGCCCTGCTTCCCCACCTCCATGGGAGCTGTGGAGAGGAGATCTGCTCTGTCAGCATCAACCAAACCAAAGAACCAGGGAGACTTGTCTGGCTGGTGGAGACGTTGCCTTGTGGTCCAGGGAAAGCCAACCCTGGCCACTGTCCAGAACTGGATGCAAGGTGAATTTGGGTGAGTAGGGCATGGGGGTGAGGTCTACAGCCCTCATGGCTCCTATTCTCCATCCTGAGTAAGCCATGGGGTGTCCCATGTGGGTAGTCTGGTGGCTCTTACAGAAAACAAGTGTTGACAACTTCCCAGCATAGTGGGACTTGTGACCACATTGATGAGGGAACCACGGGAAAAATGGAATAAATCAGAAGCTTCTGGAATTCCAAGTTAGTGTCTTGGATCTTCAGTTAATTCAAGTGAAAGGGGTCGGTTTTTCTTCAGGTGTCCAGGCTTTTGCTGAGTGTCTGATTTCTTTTTATGATGGATCTCTACCACATTTGCCTTCTGCTTCCCTGAGAGTGCTAGAGGACATGGGTGTGAGGACTGGTCCCAGCAGAGCTTGCTGGTGAGCCCTTAGCTGGGCCTTCCAAGGAGATCCAAGGTGGGGAGGCAGAAAGGTTCACACAAGACTTGGGGACTTCTTTTGCAGTGACTGTAGATATCAGCCCTTAGAGATGACTCAGCTGAAAATTTCCAGTCTTTACTGCATTGTCTCCAATGTATTCATTCCATACTGCATGTGGGTTTTTTGTCCACGTGGAGCAACAACTTCTTCAACTTCTTTCTTTGATCTTTAGGCACCAGAGCTGCCTGACCATCTCCTCAGCTCCATTTCTGAGGTGCCTCCCCACAACCCATTTACCCATGACCATCATGATGAAAGATCTCTGGCCTGCTTCCCCACCCAATCACACCTCCAAAAAAAAAATCAACCCATCTTTTTCATTTCCTTTGGTGGCAGCTCCACAGATTTCTTTTTTCTCTGAGAGAGATCAATATCCAAATGCCTGTGTGTTATTGCAGCTTCACGAGTCTACAGCTGGAGGTCACCTCCAGGCTTGTTCACAAATAAATCATAAAATGTTATTATTTATATGGTGTCAACAGTGTGATAAGTGCAACATAAGGCAAATTCACTGTGGCAGCCAACTTCCAATCTGTTTTCTTCCTGCAGATTTCTGATCCAGCTAAATGGAGCGCTCTCTGTGCAACTGCTCAGCTCCTCCAAGAAGTGAGATTTAACCCCCTTGCAGTCAGCAGGATCTCAATGTTGATTTCCAGCCCATCCAAGATTCACCCCTGGTGTCTCATCTCCCATGTGAAGGCATTGGGAGCACCTTTGCAAGCTCATTTCCACCCCCCCTTCAACCATCCAGCCTGAGTCAACTCATGGTCAACTCATGGTCAACTCATGGTCAACTCATGTAGCTCAGAGACCACCATGCCACAGCCATGAGGACGTGTCAGTGGTGGGAATGGGGATGAGAAATAGCTCGAAAGACAGAGAGGTTTTCCATTTCTTGCCAACCTGCTATGAAGGCTGCAGGCAGCTTCTTGCCTCTAGCATTGTATGGGAATGCCCAACCCCTCTGAGCCTGCACAGGCAACAGAGCAACCCTGGAGAGCCTGGATTCACCATGGCATTTTGCTCCCACTGCACCACAAATGTCAGGGAAAATTGAGGCTCCAATTAGACAGACACTTCCATGGAGTTTTTCCCAATGAGTGAATTATTTCTGCTGCTGAGACAGTCCCCTGTGAGAGATAATGGCAGCAGACTGGTTATTTTAATTGTGCCATTTAGTCTGTGTAAATATTACCAGAAAGTGACCTTTAGCATCTACCAGCATGGTAGGAGGTCCTCCCCTACTCCAAAAAAGTGTATCACAGGGCCTCTGAACCATTTAGCTTGTATTTAAATCACCCAGGAGATTTTCCCTGTGAAAGGGCAAAGTGGGCACTTTGAAATAACTCACAAGCAAATGTGTGATTTGACTGGAGACCTGGCTGTGCTTCTCATCTACCATGGGTTTGCACCAAGCCAGGGTGAGCCTGAACAGTGGCTGCAGCCATGAAGATGCTCCAAGGGCTGGAGCAGCTCTGCTCTGGGGACAGGCTGAGAGAGTTGGGGGTGTTCAGCCTGGAGAAGAGAAGGCTCCAGGGAGACCTTAGAGCACCTTCCAGTGCCTGAAGGGGCTCCAGGAAAGCTGGAGAGGGACTGGTGCCAAGGGCAGGGAGTGATGGGACGAGGGGGAACGGGTTCCAAGTGCCAGAGGGGAGATGGAGATGGGATGGGAGGGAGAAATTGTTTGGTGTGAGGGTGGTGAGAGCCTGGCCCAGGGTGCCCAGAGAAGCTGTGGCTGCCCCTTGCTGGCAGTGTTGAAGGCCAGGTTGGATGGGACTTGGAGCAACCTGGTGTGGTGGGAGGTGTCCCTGCCCATGGCAGGGGTTGGCACTAGGTGACTTTAAGGTCCCTTCCAACCCAAACTGTTCTGTGATTCTGTGATTCTATGATTCTATGATTCTATAATTTCATGACTCTGGCATCTCCCATGAGCTGACTTGTTGAACAGCCTTGTGGACCACACACTTCAACTCCCAGGTGACCAATATCAAGAGCTGCTCTTTCTCCATGGCCATTTGCACGCAGCTTTGCTTGCCCCCTGACATTTGAAGGCAGCAAGATCTGATCCAAAGGTACCAGGACTTGCAAGGTGAGAGCATCTCCGGAGCAGAGCTTGCTTAGGTCCTGTTGGCTCTCGAGGAAGGATGGGTCTGTGCAGAGAAACTCTGCCTCCAGTAGCCTTGACCGTAATTTAGAAGAATAAAAAGGCAGCCTGTATCTGCAGGATACAAGGCAAAGCCTTCAGATCCATATTTGCTACAGCAAGTGGTACTTTATGGGCCAGGTTGAAAAATATGCTGCAGCCAATTGAAGAGGTGAGTTTTTCCTGAGACTTGAGATGTAATTAAAACCCAGTTTGAAAAAAAGCCTAAAAAGCTCACGGTGTTTTACAGGTATCAAACCAGAACTTTTTAACATTCGAGAGCAAAGCCTTTTCATTTCCAAAGGGCTTTTCATTTCAGTGTCTGATGTACCGAAAATGAAAAGAGTCAAAATAGAAACAGAACATTCTGACTGACCAGAAGGTTTGGGGGATTTTCAGTGGTGCTCTCTAGGAGAGGCTGCAATGTTTTCTGACTCAGAGCAACCTGATTTGGAAGTGTGGCATGTTTCCATGTCAAAATTGTGCCACTCCTGTAACCCACCGGTGACAAGACATGAGTTCACAGAATCATAGAGTCATGGAATGGTTTGGGTTGGGAGGGACCTTAAAGCTCATCCAGTCCCATGGGCAGGGACACCTCCCACCACACCAGGGTGCTCCAAGCCCCATCCAGCCTGGCCTTCAACACTGCCAGGCAGGGGCAGCCACAGCTTCTCTGGGCACCCTGGGCCAGGCTCTCACCACCCTCACACCAAACAATTTCTCCCTCCCATCCCATCTCCATCTCCCCTCTGGCACTTGGAACCCGTTCCCCCTCGTCCCATCACTGCCTGCCCTTGGCACCAGTCCCTCTCCAGCTTTCCTGGAGCCCCTTCAGGCACTGGAAGGTGCTCTAAGGTCTCCCTGGAGCCTTCTCTTCTCCAGGCTGAACAGCCCCAACTCTCTCAGCCTGTCCCCAGAGCAGAGCTGCTCCAGCCCTTGGAGCATCTCTGTGGCCTCCTCTGGACTCTCTCCAACACCTCCGTGTCCTTCTTGTGTTGGGGACCCCAGAACTGGACCAAGCACTGCAGGGGGGTTCTCAGGAGAGCAGGGAAGAGGAGGAGATGCCCCTACCTTGCCTTGCTGGAAGGTGCTCTAAGGTCTCCCTGGAGCCTTCTCTTCTCCAGGCTGAACACCCTCAACTCCAACTCTCTCAGCCTGATTTCCATACTGGCTTCACAAAGCACAGTGGAGAAACACCACTCAGTTATTTAGACCAGGAAACAAAGAAAATTTTATCTACTCAAGACAATGATGGGCTGGGAAGGAGGCTGGAAAATTGGGCTGCTCATCTACAGCTTTCAGAAACAACACAAACATCTGCTGGCGCTGTCAAGCCCAAAGAGGTCCTCAGCTTCATGCAGTAGCAGTGCATCCCACCACATCCCCTAACACAACACCAAAGTGATGGTCCTGGGCAGGCTCAGGGGACGCAGTGCTGCTGTTCTGGGCACTGGTGAGGCTGCACCTCGAGTGCTGGGGTCATTTCTGGGCCCCTCACTTCAAAAAAGCCATCGAGGGGCTGGGGGTGTCCAGAGAAGGGAACAGAGCTGGGGAAGGGCCTGGGAAATGTCTGATGGGGAACGGCTGAGGGAGCTGGGGGTGTTCAACCTGGAGAAGAGGAGGCTCAGGGGGGACCTCATGGCTCTCTCCAGCTCCCTGAGAGGAGGTTGGGGTGAGGGGGGGGTCGGTCTCTTCTGCCGTGCCCACAGTGAAAGGACGAGAGGAAAAGGCTTTAAATTGCAGCAGGAGAGATTCAGGTTGGACATGAGGGACAATTCCTTCCCTGGGAGGGGGATTGGGGGTGGGAATGGGTTGCCCAGGGAGGTGGTGGAGTCCCCGTCCCTGGANTCTTCTCTCCATAGACGTGCTCCAAATGTTGGCAGCCATGAGATGGTCCCTATGTGTTTTCTTCCTATAAGACTGAGCTGGAAATAAAAACAATTCTACAGCCTCAACTTTTCCCTTTTCTTTTTTTCCTGTTTTTTTGGAACCATCTCAACCCTACCTGCATTGCAGTTCTGCAAATTGATCTGGTGGATGCTCACACACACACCGAGTCAGTGTTGGTACATGAAAACAAACCCATCACACAGACAGCCTGAGTCACTGCAGGTGGGAAGGGAAAGGGGGGGAAAATACAGCCAGAGAGATCAATATATGCTTGAGTCAGTGTATCTGGAGAGAATCCCACCAATAAGATACAAATCAACCCAGGATACACTTTTCCCTCCTTCCCTCCCTCCTCAAACATTGGATCAGTGAATATATTCAGGTACAAAGGTCGTGGGAAGGGAAGCAGCTGTGAAAGGTGGTTGTGAACAGGAAAGGGGAGAAGCAGAAAAAGCAGGAATGGATGAATAAAACAGGGATGTCAAAGGGCCTTTGGGTAAAAGAGAACCTCGTCGGCATCCTCAGTAAGGAAGGACCACCACTGGGACTCACAGCTATGGATGTGAGCAGGCATCTCCATCACTTGTGGTTCAGCTTTGTGTCTCCTGTTCACCAGGGCCATCACCCTTCCAGACTGTGGGGTACCACAAAGGGACCACAAACCTGGGGGTTGGGACATGCAAGGAGGGCAGGGAAGGAAACAGGGAGAGATCTGGGGTTTGGGCTAAAGGAGAGGAAGTGGGCACTTTTACAACCTCTTCATCTCAACCACCCAAGACAGAACAGTTGGGTTGAATTTGCCTTGCCTGTGGAGATGATGGCAGCCAACACAAATTCAAATTCAATTGCTTTCCATTGTTGATGCTGCTCATCTGCTGTTTGGCCATCATTGCGCAGGGGCATCAAGAAGACACAAGAGTTTTTGAGCCTTGTTGCCTCTTCATCAACGCTACCAGGAGGCTTTCACCCACAGCCATGGTGCTGTTTGGCTTTGGTTTAACGTGGAGGAGAGTCCTTGGACATCACAAACAATATTCTGACATCTGGAGGATGTCACTGACACTGGAGGAAGAATGACCTGAGGAGTAACAGGCAGCAAAGAAGGAGTCCTGAAAGATTTGAGCCTGAAAGATGAGGAAGAAATAATCAGAAGTGATAAACAAAAAAGGCAAAAAAGCTGAGGAGCTGGGTGACATATTTGGGTGAAAACCACAGGAGCCATCCCTGTCTGTTTGTCAGGCATCGGGCACTCTTTAGGTGAGAAAAAAGGGATCGAAATGGAATTTGAACCAAGTAATTGCATATTTTACCTCCTGCTTTCAATCTTGTTGCTTCAAAAAGAAAAAATAAAGACCAAAAAGCAACAATGACCTCTTTGTCTTCCCGTGCCAAATATTTTGCCTTCCTAAACCAATGAAAATGAGATTCCTGTTTTGCTTTCAGTGCCTCACCAGCTATTTTGTCTCCTGTGCAAGAAAGGGCTGTGAATACATTAACATACAGATGCATCTGATCACTGCCTGAGTTAGAGACGAGGAGCTTTCTCCGGAGAACATTGCGTGGTGCAGCTGGAGCAATTATCACTTCACCAGTCTCCGAGACAGTAAAATTGGTCTGGGACATGAAAAAAAAAAAAAGAAGGAAAAAAAGAGATTCATGTCTTAGATTTAACTGGGTGACGGCTCTCAAATAACAGAGAATAAAAGTTTCTTGTGATTTCAGCTTTATCCTCCACACCTCCCCGATGCAGGGAGTGAGCAGATCAGAAGGGAGAAATTCAAGGCACACATTTTTTGTTGTCCAGCTGGTTTTTGTTCCTCTTTGATGCTTTTTTACCCGGGTAGTTAGACATGAGTACCTCGGGTTTGGTTGCATTTTATATAAAGATGTCCAGCACTCATGGTAGTTTGCTCTTTTCCCCACTGGACTGTCATGGGAGGACCATGGTTACAGCATTATCACAGATGCTACACTAGGAAGTATGGGTGATATGAGTACTTGGGCTCCAGCAGCTGGGCCCAAGGGTGGAGCCAGTACCCCATAAAGCAGATTTACTGAAGATCTGATGGTCTCCCCCTCTACTCTGCTCTCATGAGACCCCCTCCTGCAGTGCTGGGTCCAGTTCTGGAGTCCCCCTCTGGAGGACAGAGCTTTTGGAGAGAGTCCAGAGGAGGCCGTGGAGATACTCCAAGGGCTGGAGCAGCTCTGCTCTGGGGACAGGCTGAGAGAGTTGGGGGTGTTCAGCCTGGAGAAGAGAAGGCTCCAGGGAGACCTCAGAGCACCTTCCAGTGCCTGAAGGGGCTCCAGGAAAGCTGGAGAGGGACTGGTGCCAAGGGCAGGGAGTGATGGGACGAACGGGAATGGGTTCCAAGTGCCAGAGGGGAGATGGAGATGGGATGGGAGGGAGAAATTGTTTGGTGTGAGGGTGGTGAGAGCCTGGCCCAGGGTGCCCAGAGAAGCTGTGGCTGCCCCTTGCTGGCAGTGTTGAAGGCCAGGTTGGCTGGGGCTTGGAGCACCCTGGTGTGGTGGGAGGTGTCCCTGCCCATGGCAGGGGGTTGGGACTGGATGAGATTTAAGGTCCCTTCCAACCCAAACCAGTCTGGGATTCTGTGACCTCATAAGCAAGGAATGGACTTGGACTGCAAAGTCAAGTGGGCAAGAAGAAAACCATCGTTTGCATCATGCCTGGACACTGAACCGTGACACTACCAGGTAGAATAGGGCTATTGGCAAGATCTTTGTGCATTTTCTGCTTGTTTTTTTTTTTTTATTTCAAATGAATATGGGCAGTTTTTTAAGCCCTTGATGCCTGCAGGCTGCGTGGCTGCTCTAGCGTGGGGGCAAGCTCTACCCCAGGGTCTCTGGTCCATCCAAGATGCTCATCCCTAACGCAGGCACCAGCCCAGCTGCACAAAGGCAGCACAGACAAACCCCCCTCCCTTCCCCTCTTAGGGGAATTTGGCAGCTTGAGTGGGATGCTAACAGCAGGATCTGTCACTGATTCATTGTTTATATCACTTAAAAGCCAATAAAGCTGCTACACCAAGGGAAAGCCACCCCACGCACTGTTGGTGCCACGCGGCTCCTCAGCCACATCCAGATCCACGGCCAACAGTGCATCCCTGCTGCTGGGGCCAGGGCCAGAGGAGCAGGGAGGCCATAGGGACCTCGTCCTGTCCCCCTGGCTCCACTCCATCCCTTCCCCTCCTTCTTCAAGGAGAGCTTGTTCCATGGCCAGCAGCTCTGAGATACTCCAGCATCCTCCTCACATCCTTGCTAGATGGGAGATTCAGATTGCAGCTTGCATCAAGGGTTTTCAAGAGAGAAAAAGCTAAAAAAACATGAAAATAGGAAAGAAATAGGTTTCCAGAGAAGCTGTAGCTGCCCCTGCCTGGCAGTGTTGAAGGCCAGGTTGGATGGGGCTTGGAGCCACCTGGTGTGGTGGGAGGTGTCCCTGCCCGTGGCAGGGGGTTGGGACTGGATGAGCTTTAAGGTCCCTTCCAACCCAAACCACTCCATGATTCCATGATGAAGAAATGGTATTTTTACCCTTCCTATACCAGCACAGTTAATGCTAAGGGAGTTTGGAGATCTGGACAAAAAGAGGGAGCTTTAAAGAAAGTCTGAGCAGGAACCACCTCTGTTTTAATGAAAAGGCTCCAGCAATGCTGCAGAATTGGATGAATTAATCAAATTAATGAAGTGACTGCAAGATAGACTAGCAGCATGGCTCGGTGAAAGGAAGGGGAAGAGAAGAGAGTCTGGAAATTGTGTGCCCTCTCCTAGAACGATGCTGAATTTAGTTTCCCAAGCCTTGGTTCACCCAGACAGGTTTTAAATGCTCAGACCCAACCAGAAATCCTTGTTGTCGTATAGACACAGCAGCCTATCTTTATTTACCCAGGAATTTCTATAATACACAAATTCTTTGGGCAAATCCCTCTTTAGAATTTAAGCTTCGTTTTTAATTGGCTTTTAAATGCAGGCTGGGGAGATATCACCCTGACTTCTGCCTTCCCTGTGGAAACAAGCAAGGCAGTGTGTCATAAATGACTTCATTTTCCTTCGCAAAGAGGACATTGACTCTTCACTGTCCCTGCTAATATCTTCCACTGCCTGGCAATGAACTATTTAGTTCCAAGGTCTTTACACCACCCTCCAACTTGCCCAGGTCATGAGGATGTCAATGAGGATATTAATTGCAGCAAAAGAAAGAAAAGGCCTGGAGAGGTCAGGGAAGTGTCTCAGGAGGAGCCCAGGAGCAGCAATAGCAAAACACTTGTGAGGAACACGTTATTTCCACGGAAATGAGGTGGCTCTCTGGAATAATGAGCAGTTTCATAACTGGGCTTTAATGGGAAGAACTCGCCTTGCTGGGGAGGAAGGATGCACCAAGATTTGGGGAGCCTGTGTGTCCCAAGGGGACACGGGGGACACACCTCCACCATCAGCTCCATGGTGCCAGTTGATGTTCTAAAGCAATTTGGCCACTTTTTTTTATCTCAGAATCCCTCAGTGTGGCTATATGAGCCTTTGAGGCAGTTTTTCCTGGCTCTGACGCTGGAGTGGCCAAGGAAGCAACGACCTTTTCGTCTGGCTCTGCCCCTCAGCACTAAGAGCATCACCTTGGACAAGGCTATGCTTGAGCAGGCTGATAGCACAGAATCACAGAACATGCTGAGTTGGAAGGGACCCTCTAGGACCATCGAGTCCAACTCCTGTCCCTGTGCAGGACACCCCAGGTCACACCATGGGCCTGAGAGCATCATCCAAACACTCCTTGAGCTCAGGCAGGGTTGGTGCTGTGCCCACTGCCCTGGGGAGCTGTGCCAGTGCTCAACCACCCTCTGGGGGAAAAACCTTCTCCTGACACCCAACCTAACCCTGCCCTGATTCAGCTCCTGCTGTCACCCCCAGTGCTGTCACTGTCACAGGAGTGCAGAGATCGGTCCCTGCCCCTTCTCTTCCCCTCGGGAGGAAGCCACAGACTGCACTGAGGTCACCCCTCAGCCTCCTCTTCTCCAGGCTGAACAATCCAAGTGACCTCAGC
>VZRW01008984.1:34758-46347 GCA_013398125.1 Aegotheles bennettii
CTGTTGCGCCCCCGCCCCCCATTCCCCAGTCTGTCCACACCACCAGGGCTGCCCCATCCCAGGTGCAGATCCAGCACTTACCCTTGTTGAACTTCATGATATGTAGGTGCAAACCCTAAGGATTGTTTTTCCTATCAGTTTCTGCCCACGTAATGAATGCTATTCATTATTTTTTGTTGATCTAACCCATCTGGTTTTCCCCTCAGTCAGCTGAGCTCCTGAGTCACTTGTAGCTCAGCAAAGGCAGTCATGGCAAATCAGGCTAACCCTTGCCTAGCTTCAAAACAAACCCACCCCAACCTCCTCCCAGGAACCCAAACCTCTCTTCATTCAGAGAAGGTTGATGAGGCACTTGAGGCCATGGTCTGATGGTCTAATGGTCAGGAATATGATGGGATAAAGGTTGGACTTGATGACCCTGGAGGTCCCTTCCAACCAGAATGATTCTATGATTCTATCATTCTAAGCCTTGCTCTTTGCCTCTTCCACTGTCAAGTGAGATTGGGGGAAAAAAAAACAAAAAAAACTAAATCTTTTTTTTCCCTCTGTGTCCTGTCTTGTTTCATAAATTATTCATATAATTTCTGGCTTCTCTGAGCTGAAGGAGGCTCAATTTAAAGCAGTTATTTCTCTCTGTGGGCCAGATCTTCAACAGATAAAAGAATGGTTCTTGTTGGCTTTATTCACAGATTTTGAGGCTGAAAGGGATCATTGTGTTTGTGTAATTGAGCCCCCAGAATAATTCAAGGCATGGGATGTGGCTGAATCAATTTGCATTTCAAACGCGGAGGTTTCAAAATGGAAGATCCTACAAATGGCCAAAGTGGATCAACCTAAAGCTTCCCTCAGCCCTGGATCCTGGCTTCCCCTGGCCAACAGCAGAGAATTACAGCAAGAGAAGAGTGGTCCTTCCTAGGATACCCCTCTCTAGCTTAGTGGAGGCCAGAGACAAACTGGATGTTCAACAGAGTTGGCCAATTGCTTCTTGAACCCATGGAAATTGTTGGCTTCCACATCAACCTACAGAAACCAGTCGCACTGGTTAATCCTCCTCTGTACTGGTTTTGAACCTGTAATTTCACTTGATGTCCCCAAACTGTTGCACCAAAATGAGGAGGATGGCCATTCATCTCGTCCATGTGCCTCCTCTCTGGAGCACAGCCTCTGGAAAACATTGCCAGACTTAGAATCATGGAATAGAATTATAGAATCATTATGATTGGAAGGGACCTCCAGGGTCATCAAGTCTTGACTTCAGTCTCAGAGAAGTCATCACACCTGCATTAAAATACAGCTGGTGGTCAGAGGGGACAGGTTCTTCTTCTCAACTGCAAACATGGACCTATCTGCGAACCCATCTGCAGGCCCAACCCTGAAGCACACTGGTCCATCCTGCCCGAGGCCTGATGTGGTCTGCTCCTCACTCAGTGGCTGGTCCTGCTCCATTGCCTCCCTGGGTAGTCACCAGCACGTCCGTGGGCTCCTCAACTTCTCCTCCATGTACTCCAAGCTGTGGCTGCCCCTGCCTGGCAGTGTTGAAGGCCAGGTTGGCTGGGGCTTGGAGCAACCTGGTGTGGTGGGAGGTGTCCCTGCCCATGGCAGGGGGTTGGGACTGGGTGAGCTTTAAGATCCCTTCCAACCCAAACCATTCTGTGATTCTATGATTCTGTAGGATGCTCTAGGCTTGCTCATAGGACGCTTCTATTTTTCTCCCCACTTTTTCAACCCAGCAGCTTCCCCTTCCACTGCTCCATTCTTCTAGGGAATCTTTTCTCATCTTTTACAGCTGATCACAAGGTTTATGTCTATAAGTGAACAGGTTCTAATTGAAGACACCAAATGCCCTGTTGCAGGAGTTGTCTGTAAGCACTGACATCCCAAGGGGTAACCCCAGACCATCCTTCTCAGTGCCAAAGGACGTGGGGCTCTGTAGAAAAGGACAGTCCTGCAGCACTGCACTGTTCAGCATTTTGGGCTCTATTTCAGGAGATCACTTAGGTGCCTGCTTAATTTTAAAGACATCCTTAACTCCTTCCCCTGAGCAGGTTTTTGTTCTCCAGCCAGAGCCAAGGCAAACACAATCTTGGATTTCCAGGGTGTTCATCTGGAATTTTTCATGAGTCCTGGACTCAGTAAAAGTGCTTATAATTTCTTACCAGCAAACAAGTTTCTTTGGTTAATAAAATAAAATAAAATAAAATAAAATAAAATAAAATAAAATAAAATATGACTCCACCTAGAAGGATTCAAAGCATCCTTTGATTTGCGCTCCTTGAGCAGGAATTGAGCTGCCTTGAGTCGTCCTTGAATAGGAGCAGTGGAAGGGGACAGAATACACAGCTGCTGGCAATAAATTATTAAAACCTTTATGAATACAACATATTATCTATCCCAGTGCCTTCAGGCATTTTCTGTTCCTTTTGTGCTTTCAAAGCAATTAATCTTGCCACTGCTCATCGCTTTCCGAGCCAGTCTTACAAGTCTGGAGAATGTGTGAAAAGGGAAGAAATGGCAGACAGCGAAGGGTGGATGAGCTCTGCCCACCAGAATGGGTCTACAGGATGGGACAATCCTCAGCAGGATGTTTCCTGGGGTTGTGCCTGTCAGGAATTGCAAGTTCCCCATGCTGGGATTCTCATCCTTTTCTTGGAAAGCTTCTCCTTGCTTTTAGAAAATGCATTTTCCTTGCCAGCTTGTTCCTCCTCGTATTAATCACATCACTCCCAGATCTCTCACCTGTGCCACCCCTGAATGAGTTGTTTCTTGTTGCCAGTCCTTGTCTACGTCCCAAGTGCCAAACAGAAAATGACTCTAAGTTTTTTATTTCTTGCCATAACCCAAAAAAATCAAAATCTTCATTTATTTCTACGCTTGTCAGGAATGTTTCACTTGATGTAAAACCAATATATAAATCCCTATACAACACACAAAGAGCTCAGTTCTTCATATGTTTATGCAGCATCTCCTGGTGGGAGACACAGACCAGAGTGCTTTTCCAGAGCCCTGTCCAGGGAGATCCCAGGATCCCAGACAGACGTCACAGCTGAGGGATGCTCTTCTCCATCCCTCTGCTGACACAGGGTAATTCTAGGTAGGAAAACAAGGATGCTTCAGTTTTCTCTTTCCTGGGAGAATGTCCTGCACAGACAGAGCTGTTCCCAGCATCACCCTGGGGAATACTTAAGTGCTTCACACTCCATCGAACGGCTTGATCAGGACAGACCATGAGAGAGCCCTAAACCCATGTCCAGATATCAGCCAGCCTTGTTGTTCTGGCTAGGGAGAAGTGCTTTAAATTGAAGCTCTACTGCATGAGCTGTAGGGACCCTGAGACTGCCCTTTAGACTGTAGTGTGGCGATGGAGTCATGCCATAGACCCTCAGAGTCACAGCATCACAGGATGGTTTTGGTTGGAAGGGACCTCAAAGATCATCCAGTCCCATGGGCAGGGACACCTCCCACCACCCCAGGGTGCTCCAAGCCCCAGACAACCTGGCCTTCAACACTGCCAGGCAGGGGCAGCCACAGCTTCTCTGGGCACCCTGGGCCAGGCTCTCACCACCCTCACACCAAACAATTTCTCCCTCCCATCCCCTCTCCATCTCCCCTCTGGCACTTGGAACCCGTTCCCCCTCGTCCCATCACTCCCTGCCCTTGGCACCAGTCCCTCTCCAGCTTTCCTGGAGCCCCTTCAGGCACTGGAAGGTGCTCTAAGGTCTCCCTGGAGCCTTCTCTTCTCCAGGCTGAACACCCCCAACTCTCTCAGCCTGTCCCCAGAGCAGAGCTGCTCCAGCCCTGGGACAGTCCAAGGGGCAGGTTAGTGCAGTCACCTCTGACTTTACCAGGAAATCAGGGCTTCACCAGTCGCTCCAGCAACCTCTCTGCCCAGATTCTGCAGGGGGTTTGCCTGCCAAAAATAATTTGGCTTGAATCTGTAATTAGCTCGAGATCCTAATTTTGGCACATTCATCCTTGCTGAGAAAGCTTCTGGCTGCTGCACAGCTCATGGAAGCTGGGCTTCTCCAAGCACTGTCACGGGGGGTTGCAAAATCCTCCCATAGAATCATAGAATCATTATGGTTGGAAGGGACCTCCCGGGTCATCAAGTCCAACCTTTATCCCATCATATCCCTGACCATTAGACCATGGCCTCAAGTGCCTCAGCAACCCGTTTTTTGAACACCCCCAGGGACGGTGACTCCGCCACCTCCCTGGGCAGCCCATTCCAGTGCCCAACCACCCTCTCAGGAAAGAACTTCTTCCTAATCTCCAACCTAAACTTCCCCTGATGGAACTTGAGGCCATTTCCTCTCGTCCTATCATCAGCAATTTGGGAGAAGAGACCAACACCAGCCTCACTACAACCTCCCTTTAGGTAGCTGTAGAGGGCAATAAGGTCTCCTCTCAGTCTCCTCTTCTTCAGGCTCAATAACCCCAGTTCCCTCAGCTGGTCTTCCCAGCAGCACAGGAGAGTCTATGGGTTGGCCAGGGCTTCCCACCATGGGGAGATTGAAGCTGTCAGTTAAATCCCCTGGAGAGCTGAAGACCAGCTCAGCTGGAAGGTGCTACGGACCCAACCTGATGGGTGAAGTAGGGGGTGACTATGTCCAGCTCTGAATGGAAGGAAAGAAGGGGATGGGATGGAGCTGCTCAGTTTGCAGCAGGAGCACATCCTGGGGAAGCCCTTGGCAATTGGGATGTGATTCCACAGGAAAAGGACGGGCTGTAAAGCATGGAGAAGTGTCTGGAGGGGGAGCAGAGAAGGTGGTGGTGGCAGTGCCTGCCCAGCTGGGAGCCAGCCTGTGCACGGCAGCAGGGCTGGGGGCAGTGGGGTTTGCACAGCAGCCAGGAGATGGAGCCCACAGACAAGGCACCAAGGATGGAGCCTGATCTCACCCCTGCCAGACCACGGGGAGTGGAGACCAGCAGCCTGGTGGAGGGGTCTCTGGTGAGAGGTGGCCCTAGGCACCTTCAATAAGGGGACTTGTAGAATGGCTCATGCCACCTCCCCATCTTCTCAAGGGTCCCCAAGGCACAACCAAAGAGTCACTTGTGGCCTCTTCTTGTCGATGTTCTCAGCATCCCTGACTGCCACATGCATTAAGTGACCCAAATGTCCCCCTGTGCACGGTGTCACGGGCACAACCCAGGCCATGGATGGGCTCAGACTGCTAAAAGGACAGATGTGTAGCTCTTGTGTCAAAGTAGAGGGTTCCCCATCGTGTAGTCACATCCCACTTGTCTTGCAGCACTGGGGTAGACCTTGGCATCAAACCAAGGGAAGAAGGAAGAAAAGCACCATTCCCCAGAGCCCCTATGGGGTTTGGTGGCCTCACCCTGCTGGGTTTGAGGTCCAGCACAGCTGGAAGGTTCCCTGCTGCCATCATCTCCAACAAATATACCCAAGGTTGGCACTGGTATGATTTTCCTTCCTGGTAGATGGAGTGTCTCTGCTTCTGCACTGAGTCTGTCTGCAGAAGCAGCAGCCCTGGCTGTGGCTGCCACACAAACCAACCTCCTCCTCCTGAAAGGCTTGTTTGATCCCACCACTGACAAGGTGATGTGTCCTTCTGGTGTGACAAGCACATGGACAGGATTTGGGAGCTCCAATGTCATTACCTCCTGGCTCAACGAGACACCCCGAGATATGGAAACAGAAAACCAGCCCTGACTTTTAGATCATCCTTCCTGAGAAAACCTGTAGGTGCCTCTTGCCATGGCTGGGTAACACAGCTGCCCAGTGCCAGCAGTTGGTCCAACAGCCATAGAGCCAGCAGTGGGAGACACTCCCAGTGGGAGACCACATGTACAAGCCTGGGATGAAGCCATTTTTATTTTATTGTCTACGACAAACTCATGACTCCCTCCAGAGAGTAGCACTTCTTGGCTATTAGACCTTGCTCATGCTATTAGACCTTACTCATTAGACCTTACTATTAGACCTTACTTTGATCAAGTGACCAAAGACAAAGAAAATCCTTTCCAGAGCCCAAGAACCTGATGTGGGGCTGGAGCACAATCAAAATATCCCATTAAGCAACAAAGCCTGAGTTTCACCAGGTGGTCTCACCATTTTCACAGGAAAGTGGGATTTTGCAGATCTGGGACATCTGATCAGTGCTGCTCAGATGTTCTGCAGCAAAGCAGCCCAGGACTGGGCCAAGGACAGATTGGATGGGGCTTTGAGCAACCTGATCTACTGGGAAGTGTCCCTGCCCATGGCAGGGGGTTGGGAACTAGATGATCTTAAAGGTCCCTTTCAACCCAAACAATTCTGTGATTCTATGATTTTAGGACCCAAGCTCCTCCACCTCTATTTCAGGGTTATAATGGGGTGGGTTCCAGTGAAGCTGCTCACATCATAGAATCATAGAATCATGATAGTTGGAAGGGACCTCCAGGGTCATCAAGTCCAACCTTTATCCCATCATATTCTTGACCATTAGACCATCAGACCATGGCCTCAAGTGCCTCATCAACCCGTTTGTTGGACACCCCCAGGGATGGTGACTCCACCACCTCCCTGGGCAGCCCATTCCAGTGCCCAACCACCCTCTCAGGAAAGAACTTCTTCCTAAGATCCAACCTAAACTTCCCCTGATGGAACTTGAGGCCATTTCCTCTTGTCCTGTCACCAGCAATTGGGGAGAAGAGACCAACACCAGTCTCACTACAACCTCCCTTTAGGTAGTTGGAGAGGGCAATAAGGTCTCCTCTCAGATCGCCCTCATCAATTGCTCAGCTCCACAAACAGCTCCTCCATTGACCGAGAGGATGTTCTGGGCAGGGAAGTGGGAGCAACGGTCCCATCCCCAGCACATGGGAGCTTGGGTTCAGACTGGCTCCACTACAAAACATCTCCTGGAGATTCCTGCTTCCCGCAGCTCCCTCCAGGGAGGACGGCCCCGGCACATCCCGCCTGCCCGTGGGGCCCCAGCTCATAATGCCCTTTTATGAGGCTTCACAAAGCCCTTCTTGGTTCCTATCCAGGCTGCTAAGAAAGGTTGCCAAGGGTGTCTCTGCAAACAATAAGGGGCCTCTGTTTGCAAGGCGGCTGCAGTCACAAATGCCTTTTTTTTTGTGACCTCCAAATGAAAATAGCTTCTTCTTTCCCAGCAGATCTCCTTCTTCTGTGTCTTCAAGTCCCATCTGACTGCTGAAGCACACAAGGGCCTTTCTGCCAGCACTGCTCCAGGGGAGCAACCTCACTCCCTTTGAGAACCTCCTCGCCAGCTGAACCCTCATCGCAAGCTTTATCATTGCTGGTGGAGCCCAAGAACCTCAAAGGACAAAACTTCTTATTAGGAAAAATTCCTTCCCTGGGAGGGTGATTGGGGGTGGGAATGGGTTGCCCAGGGAGGTGGTGGAGTCCCCGTCCCTGGAGGTGTTCAAGAGGCGTCTGGATGTGGCGCTGGGTGATGTGGGGGAGTGGGGATGGAGGTGGGGGTTGGACTGGGTGAGCCTGAAGGTCTCTTCCAACCTTGATGATTCTGTGATTCTAAAGCATGGTTGGCATCACCTAGCAAAGCTCTTCGCTGTGTAATTCTGTCAAGTGATTCAGCAAACCAGACAGAAATCCTGCTGGACTCCTGGTGATGTGGGTCCTCCTTGGCCTCATGTGCCAGGAGAGGTCCCAGGTAAAGGCTCTCAGAGGCTCAAATAAATCTGCTGGTTGAGGCCACTGCACACGTGGCACACAGCATCTCTGCTGGATGCAGCTCCTGAAACCATTCTGGCACCCAGCTGCAGCAGATCAGTGCTGTCAAAAGGACAGTAGGTCCCCAGCTTCTGGCAGAGCTGGGAGGTGTCAGAAGGGCCTTGCAAGGAGAGGATCTATTATGCAAATTATTTTTAATTATATTCAATAAATTAAAGGTTTACTATGAAATTCTTCACTATGAGCGTGGTGAGACCTTGGCTCAGGGTGCCCAGAGAAGCTGTGGCTGCCCCTCCCTGGCAGTGTTGAAGGCCAGGTTGGATGGGGCTTGGAGCACCCTGGTGTGGTGGGAGGTGTCCCTGCCCGTGGCAGGGGGTTGGGTCTGGGTGAGCTTTAAGGTCCCTTCCAACCCAAACCATTCTATGTTTTTATGATTTCATGAACTCTGTCTCCCAGAGGCCAGTAGAAGAAAGCCACGTGTCTCCTTCCAGCTCCAGCACTTACGTGCAGAGCAAATCCTGAAAACTCACCATTATTTTTTTATCTTAAAAAGCACAAAGACACTTTTGGGCTGGGACAGGCGGAGACTTGATGTTGGACTAGACTTAAAAACCCTCACCATCACAGGCAGGCCACCTTAAGAGCCAGGGTGAAGCCTGCAGAGATGCAGATTCCTTTCTAACCACAGTCTGCAGGGAGACTTCTGTGCCTAATCACTGCCCTGCTTTGAAGGTGGTTGTTAGCATTCATTAAGCACCTTCATGAAAGCAGGTAGCTGAAACAAGAGCTCTTGCCAAAGCTCCAAGCACACAGGCATGTGGCCCTTCAAAGTGAAGCTCTACGTGTCCACCAAGGTGGTAGAGAAGTATTTACTGGAGTGGTTTGGCGCAGGGGCAGGCAGAAGGAGAAGTGATATATGGCTCCATGGAGCAGATGAAGGACATGGGGACAATTAGAATCATAAGGTCTTAGACTTGTTTTGGTTGGAAAAGACCTTTAGGATCATTACGTCCAACTGTGAACCCAGCACTGCCAAGCCCACCACTAAACCATGTCCCTAAGCACCACGTGTACACATCTGTCTGATCAGCAGATAAAAGCTTCACCAGTTTCTTGGCAGCCTTCTTGAAGCCACCTACACCTAGTTCTGCATTTTTTGTTAATTTGCTAAATGCTCCCCCAAAATATTCCTAAGTAAGGCTGTGATTTCCTGCCTGGTCGCAGAGGACCTTCCCACCTGGGTGTCTTCTCTGCTATTGCCCTGTGGTCCATCAGAGGCCATTTCAGAGGACAGCACCACAACCTGCAGTGCACAGTGGAGACAGCAGATAGATTCACCTCCTGACAGATGAATCCTGCTGTTGAAATACTGAGGATCCTGGTGGACAGGAGGATGACCATGAGCCAGCAATGTGCCCTTGTGGCCAAGAAGGCCAATGCCATCCTGGGGTGCATTACAAAGGGGGTGGTCAGGAGGTCAAGAGAGGTTCTCCTCCCCCTCTATTCTGCCTTGGTGAGGCCGCATCTGGAGTCCTGTGTCCAGTTCTGGGCCCCACAGTTCAAGAAGGACAGGGAACTGCTTGAGAGAGTCCAGCGCAGAGCCACAAAGATGATGAAGGGAGGGGAACATCTCCCTTATGAGGAAAGGCTGAGGGAGCTGGGGCTCTTTAGCTTGGAGAAAAGGAGACTGAGGGGGGACCTCATCCATGGTTACAAATCTGTAAAGGGGGAGGGGCAGGACGATGGAGCCAAGCTTTTTTCAGTGATGACCAATGATAGGACAAGGGGCAATGGATGCAAACTGGAGCCCAGGAGGTTCCATGTGAATCTCAGGAAGAACTTCTTTCCTGTGAGAGTGCCAGAGCACTGGACCAGGCTGCCCAGAGAGGTTGTGGAGTCTCCTTGGCTGGAGACATTCAAACCCCGCCTGGATGCGTTCCTGTGTGATGGACTCTAGGTGACCCTGCTCTGGCAGGGGGGTTGGACTGGATGATCTCTTGAGGTCCCTTCCAACCCCCGGGATTCTGGGATTCTGTAATACCAACGCATCCCAGCAGGGATGAGTTTCCTGGGAAGAGGGAGGAGTTTCATCTTTGGGCTTTGAGGAAAGGGCATCAGGGTTTCTCAGGCATGGAAAAGGAACTGCTTGGAGCAGGAAGATGTGCAGCCACCTGCTGCTCTGCAGCATTGACTTTCTGCCAGCACATGGACTCGCACGGTGGATTTGAGATAAACTCGGGCTTTCGTTTCCTTGGTTGAACTGCTAAAGCCCAGGGGAGCTGAGAACACCACTCAGCAGGCAGCGAGATCTGAGGATGTAAAATTTATGAGCACATGTTGCTGCACACTCATCTGACTGATCCTTCTCAACCCTGTACGTGTTTTCCCTGTCTCAGTCCCTGAAGACCAACATCATCTATTAATTAACCTAAATGGCTGAACAGATGCTTTCCTCTTAGTGAACCATAAACAAAACCAGATGACCCGTGAATGGAAAATAAAGTGGTGATACACTCTCAGCAACATCATCCCATGATGAAGAGATACCGTCACGGCGTGATGGATTGTCCTACAATAAAAACTTAGGCCCAGGAGTGATGGACTTGGCTTGCAGACCTGGCTCTTGAGCAACCCTGATATGGGCTAAATAAACCACTGCAAGAAATCATCAGGGCTGGGAATGGACCAGAATCCACAATGGCTGGGCAGTGACCGAGCATCGTTCCCACCAGGTGACCATTAGCTTTGAGTAATGAGTCTAGTGGCCTCCTTAGACTTGACAGCCTGCTTCAGAAAAGCCCTCATTGTGAGGAATTGTCTCTTTTCCTGCTAATTTTGGGAGTATTTTGTGCTAGAGGCTGAACCCCCCCCTCCCCATGAAGTGCAGAACAGTGTTAGAAAGGCCAAGTGTGGGATAGACTGCTCACAGAGAGATGTTCTGCTGGAGAGTCCTCCAGGGACTCATCCATACATAATATGAACTCATTTGTAGCAGGAATATTCCCTCCTGACCCACGGGAAGGGGTGACTGGTTTTCAGCACAGCAGCCTGTGTCCTCCGTGCAAGCCCTGGGAGTTCACATAAATCCATAATCCCCCACCTCGAGCTGGTCTGGCACGGAGAACTTGCAGAGGAATTGTAAAGATTTGTCTTCAGATCATGCTGAATCCATCATTTTACTCCCACTGCTTTGTGAATTGCTGTACCTGAAAACTGTGGAGGGAAAAGGAGCACCTGCACAAGGATTTATTCTCCAGCACTGCCTGCAGACATGCCAGGACTTTCCTCCCTGCTCTCCATCGTTACTTGAGATACGAATATTTCACTCAGGGTCCATGATGTGCTTTGGATGGATAGTCAGCAGGAGAGAGATCTGGATGGTGTGACTGCTGGTCTTTAAATTTCAGCCATCTCTGACCCAGGCTGTGAGGTTGTGGCTGACCATGGTGACCCAAAATGTGCAGCTTCGTTCAGCAGCCTCTGTGAGCATGAAGTTCAACAAGGCCAAGTGCAAGGTCCTGCACCTGGGTCGGGGCAATCCCATGCACAAATCCAGGTTGGGCAGGGAATGGATTGAGAATAGCCCTGAGGAGAAGAACTTGGGCTTGTTGGTTGATGAGAAGCTCAACATGAGCCCACCATGTGCGCTTGGAGCCCAGAAAGCCCCCGGGATCCTGGGCTGCACCCCCAGCAGTGTGACCAGCAGGGCAAGGGAGAGGAATCTCCTCCTCTACCCTGGTCTCCTGACAACCCCCAGTGCAGTGCTGGGTCCAGTTCTGGAGTCCCCAGCGTAAGGAGGACACAGAGCTGTTGGAGAGAGTCCAGAGGAGGCCACGGAGATGCTCCAAGGGCTGGAGCAGCTCTGCTCTGGGGACAAGCTGAGAGAGTTGGGGGTGTTCAGCCTGGAGAAGAGAAGGCTCCAGGGAGACCTT